>ARYC01017211.1:0-201127 GCA_000711775.1 Oxytricha trifallax
AATACTGGTAATCTTCTCAGCAGCAGCTCTCATACTCATTCATTCGCTGGTTAGCATGTAAGACTCGCCACCTGCAGGAGTGATCAGCACTCTTACAGGTTCATGATTGGAGGAAGGTACTACGAGGGAGAACTCGGCTCCGGGCTTAACCATGATGCTGAACTCCTCGCATTTGCAGTAGAGGTCGCCCTTGTGGTTGTCGATCTCGAACGCGTCGTCCTGCTGCAGGTACTTGCGCTTGCGATACACCTGCACCTCGTAAGCGTTGGGCGTGTTGTGCTGGTACATGAAGCGCAGCTTGAGTGGCTCTCTGGCTTGTAGGCGCTGGTTCAGCTGTTCCATGGTTGAGCTGCAGGAGGTTTTTAGTTTAGTAATAATAATTAATAAAGGGGGAATTAGAATTTAAAGCACTGTTGTAGTGTGAAGGGAATGTTAGGAATGTTGGCGCAATGGAAAGCCAGGCGCTAGTTAGATGCACGAAGTGAAACATATGAATCAGTGTAATTAATCGATAGTAAGACTACGAAACAAATGAAGGAATAGTGAGAGTATAGGATGATTTAAAAGTGTTATAACTAAAATTACAAAGTTAAACTTGAGAAGGGATATAATCTTGATAATCTGGATGAAGCAAGCAGCGCTTCCAAGCGGGTCATACAATGAACTCTCATTCTTGGGGTCTTGCTTCATTGGTTCTGGAGTCTCTCGCATAGACGTCTCAGACTTGATCTTGTTGGTCGCCGTTATCATTGCCAGCTCCAAGGTTGCCAGCATTCGCTTCATTAGCTGCCTTTTCTTCTGCAGCTTTCTTCTTCTGGTGGAATGGGAGTATCTGCATGTTCATAGTGATGGCTGGAGCCTGGCCTGAAAGATGGTTGGTAGACATAGCAGGATTAGAGGAAGGTTGTCCAATCATGGAGCCATCATCAATGCTGGATTTGTGAGGGGACTGCACTTTGCTGGTTCCTGTGCCCTCGCCAGTGGAGTGGTCATGGAAGGACTTGGTCTAGTCTGATTAGTAGTTGTTGAAGTTCTGGGTAGAGAAGGCTGGTGGGGCTTGCTGCTTGCCAAATTCAATGTAGTTGTGCTTGGGGTTCATTATCTACTGCGAATGCTGCTGGTTGGAAGATGGTTTCTGGTTCCAATTCATAGAGGAATAGTCATCGTTCCAAGCGAATTTCTCTGGTTTGCTTGTGGCTTGAGCTCCGAAGGGTTTGTTCCAGGAGTCCACTTGGCTTGGGTGCTCTTGCTGTTGTTGTTGTGGCTTGTAGTACTTAGCAGGATTGCCTTCTTGTTGATTCTGGTGAGAAATAGACCAATCTTGCTAACCAAGCATCATGTTCTAGTTCACAGGGTCAGATCTTTGTTCAGAATAGCTTCCAAACTCTGTGAGGTTTTGCTGATTGCCATAAGTTCCCATAAGCTGCTGAGGTTTCTTGAAATATTTGTCTGCTTCAGTCTTAGGTTTAGTTTCCTGGATTTTCTAGAGTTCACTCTGGAAATTGTAGCCAAACGATTCCTGGTCTGCTTGATGGCTTATCACAGTATAGTCATTGCCGAACTGTTAGTTCATTGCTGATTGTGGCTTGTTCTTTGAACCATGCTTAAGTTGATATCCCATCTGACCGTGCTCCTTGCTTGATTTCTATCCATACAGCTTTTTGATTGTTTCAATGCTCTTGTCGATCGAGTTCTAATAAGGTAAATCGGCTGCCCTTTCGAGAGCTAAGAACAGTTCGCTATTCATTATGTCGTCATCACGAGCATTTTTCCAATTTTACCATGCCAATCTTCTTCTAATTTTCTCGGCTGTACAGCTTGTATGGATTGTCAGGGAGGTTGCTTTGGTTAAAGAACTTTCCTTTGGCATAGAGTAGTGGTCTTGGTTTCTTGAGAATAGCTGGTTGCTGAGCTACTACTTCTGATTCCATGAGTTTTATTGCTGCATCGACATGTTCATGCTGGTATTCATACCCATCAGTTGATTTTAAGTAGTGCCTTTCATCATGGAGTTCATGGGGTTTGGGTTGCTTGCATAGTCTTGTGAAAGATTCTGGTTCTAAGACAAGAACTTGGGAGTGTGCGAGTGGTCTTGCTGCAAGATTTAGGGATCATCATCAAAAGCTGAGATTTCGTCTTAGTTCTGGATCTGGCTCTAGATCTGGCTCTGGTTATGGATCTGGCTTAAGCTCTGTCTGAATCTGGTTTTGAATCTGGTTCTGTGGCTTGGATTTGGGTATGGGAGACATAACAAAGGACTGTGGGAGTTTACTTGTCTATTGCTGGAGCTGGTACTTTTCTCTGTTCACAACGCTCTCGTCTTGAAAGTAGGATTCTAGCACGCCGCCGTGCTCTTGTTAGCTTCTTGAGTATTCACTCATCTGGCCATAGTTTGACTTCTTGGATGAAGTAGGGGAAGGGTTGTAGGTCTGAGGCTGGTCTTCGTTAGCGTAGTCGGTGTCGTTGTCGATGGAGGGGCTTACACTCTGAATCATAGAACTGACTGTAAGGCCTTCAATCATTAGGCGAGTTTGAGGATTATGCATTCTCTTGGATACCTCATCAATGTAGAATGCGGGTTCACGCATAATGACCTTTCTATTAGCAGCGTTACTTGATGTGAATATCACTTACAATGAAGAGTCATTAGAGATATCGCTGGTGAACATCAGCATTTTTCTATAAGCATCCAAATGCAAGAGGAAGGGCGAGTGTTCAATCTTGGATTGCTCTTTTGAAGGTGGTTAAACGTAGCCGTAAGTAGAGACCTCTTTAACGATTGGTTGTGTGCTCAACTTGATGCTATCGTTACTGGAACGCTTCTGTTTGGAGAGGAAATTGCTTGCCCAACAGAGGCTTGTTTTTAGGCTTTCCTAAAGACTGGAGAGAATACCCATTGCTATCTTGAAGTCTTCAGGTAGTTCCCAATTCAGATTTAGAGGAGGATCTCGATTGTCTATCGGTTTAAACTTGAAGTATCTATAAAGGTAAGGTCAATTCTATAATGCTTACGTGGAGTTTTAGAACTTATACAAATCGGGGAACTACTATTTCATTAACTCATTAAGGATGCTCTGAACTAGCAAAGCCAGCGACTTAGCCAGTTACTAAGTGCTCTGCTGTAAAGAATGAATGGCCGAATCAGGTGGTGGAGAAATCAATAGCATTACAAGCGCGTTTATCTGATACAACTTGTTGAGAAACAGCATGGGTCGTGGTGTAGTTGAGAAGAGGAACCTTTGAGTTTCGAGTCGAGTGAGTCATCTTTACAAATTATAAGCACGTATTGATAAACTTACGAATGAAATTGAAAGCTTCTTATTCACTTGACTTGGAGAACTTATTGAAGAAGTCCTCGATATAGGAGACTTGTGAGTAGCTTGCCTTGGAGATCTTGTAGTGGACCAATACGCCCTGTGGAGTGTCTGGAGGCATTTCCTAGAAGGGTGCGTTCTCATATGTGAGTCTCTGCACCTGATATTAGAGATAGCTGATTCCTCTGTGAAGGTCGCACACTGCGTGGTGGAAACTGGGGAACGAGTACCTAATATACAGTTAGTCGAAGGTAACAAACTTACATTGAGTAGAATCTCACAAAGAATTAGCGAGCTCTGTACTGGAAGTCGTCATACTAAAGTAGCATGTTCTTAGGGATTTCCTCTCTCATAGTGCAAGAATAAAATCTCACTTCAAACACGCTTTTCATGTGTGTAAAAAAAGCAGTCTTTCGTGAAGTCTCTGATGAAAGTCTAGTACATTTCCTTGAAGCCACCACTCTTATAGTCAAAGGATTTCGGCACGGTTTTGTCCTCTCTCCAGCTGGTACTGGTGCTAGTGATTACAAGCTCTTTCTTGGAATTCTCACGAATCACTCCAAATACTGACGAAGGTACAACAACATCCTTTTAAAAGAAGACCAGCTCCACAATGATTGAGCCTCTGTTTTTGAGAATGGCTGAAAACTGTTATTGGTTCTTCATGAATTATTATGCGAAGCTGCCAAGTTCATAGAAGTTTGCGTGCTTATAATCAATCTGGCCAATCAGTTTGCAGTCGTAGCCTCTGAATGATTCGTCAAAGACAGCCAGTCGAGTGCTTGCTGCAATGGGAACTTTGCAGGGTTTAAAAACATATCGTTCACCAAGACCTGGGGTTCGGCTTTGAAAAGAGAGCAAAGCAGCATACAGAACGATCTTCTTTCAATGTAGACGAGTCCATCGCAGAGGACGTTGGCGAGGTGCATGACTTAATCAAGGTATGGTGTATAATGGATAGCCTTTTGCATTTGAGAGTTGAGGCTGATAGTTGGATTGAATGAACCGTACTTTTCTCTGAACTGGAAGTGTCTCACTCTGTTAATTGTTGCGCTGCGAACCAAGCGATGAGGTGAGAACATAAGTCGATAATAGGGGTTTTAGATAAAGGGCGAGCCAGTAAAAGTGTAGTGCTAATCGGACTTCTCTTTCTGAATAAACAAATAGCAGTCGATGGCATTCTGAAACATGAATGGAAGCTGCAAAGTCTCAGATGGTATGAAGTCTTCGAACCTCTCCTTTACATACCAGAGTCGAGTAAATAGGCGATGCTTGTAGAACTTGTACAGATCGTCTCTTGACTTGGACTGCACATTCTCCTTCTTCTCAATTTCGTTAGCACTCTTCTGAATTTGTTTCTCTTGAGCACTTAACAGAACTCTATTCTGCACCTCAACTTCATCCTCCTCTTTCATCTCTTCGTTGAGGACCTCTTTGTTTTGATTGCTTCGTTCTTCGTATTGGTTGTTCTCTGATAGCTTCTGCCTCTTCTATCTCTCAACTTCTTTCATCTTCAATGCTTCGGTAGGGTCGTTTTTGGATGGTCGTTTTTTAAGTAGCTTGTATTTGACACCATCAACGAGTTGGTCAACTCCTTCAGCATTCATATAGTGGGCGTTATTTCGAATCTTCTGGTGCTGCTGCAAGACAACACTCCTCTCTGCAAAGTGGAAATCCAAGTTGTTTTCGAGCTGGACTCCGTTGGAAGTT
The DNA here is from genome assembly GCA_000711775.1 of Oxytricha trifallax. Classification (NCBI taxonomy): domain Eukaryota; phylum Ciliophora; class Spirotrichea; order Sporadotrichida; family Oxytrichidae; genus Oxytricha; species Oxytricha trifallax. The sequence continues at coordinate 5,025 of ARYC01017211.1, forward strand.
GTAGGGTAGTATGTCAAAAATGCGTAGTTCTTCGCGTGTTCATTTTCACCATACATCTGTTGAATAGTAGAAGGCTTTCATTTACATCCTGAGTTTGTTCCTCCCTGGAAGCGTAAGGATAATTCAAGGCGATTAATAGGCTAATCTCGTAGTCTTCATACAGCTTTCTGTCAAGGGCAATCCATCTGTTGTGCTCTGTAGAGGAAGGAATATTGGGATAGAACTGCATTTCTCTCATCATGCTGGAGGTGGCGTCACAGTCAGGGCGTTCATATCGAGTGGCCTGAATCTGGCTGCTTTGACTGAATGGAGGGATCGACGATTGCTGCGAAGAATCAAAGCGGGGCTTCCTTTATGAGAGCATTCCTTCGTTCGAGTGCTCTGAAAAGTTCAGGTTGCTGTTCAGTTTCATGCTGCTCATTCTCAACTGGTTCTCTGGCTGTTGGTGTTGCTGCGAGCTTTTTTCAACCTCAGGGGTTCTTAATCCCCTTTAATTATCTTACCTGGACCTCGAGTCAGATGAGAAAGAGGTCTTCTTGAACGATGAGCGGGAGTTTAGCTGATTGGGGTTCCTGTTGAACCTGGGTTCACGCATCTGGACTTGGTTTTCTTCGTCGTCAACGTTGATCACGGGGATTGAGGCGTCTCTCGAAGCGTTCCTGGGGTTTACTTGTCCCTGGTTAGATTCCACATAGCTGAAGGTTAATTCCTCGGAGGTTATGATTAGTTCTTCCTCTTCTTCCTCTCGTCGTTGAAGTATTTAGCAGTGGTACCATATGTATGGACTTCGTCGAGGAACATTTGATGAAGCAAAGGTTGATTGTAAACAGAATGGACCTCTTGCCACATGTCTTCACTTTCAATCATCTCGATCCCAGAAATCTCAAGCTTTCGAACGAGAATCTGGTTGTTCTTCTGGTTGTCGACCTCGTTGTTGTTGTAGAATTAGGGAAGAGGGTAGGTTTGCTCGAGGGAGGTGCTGGTGATAGTGTAGACGGTGGTTTATCTCTTGCTTACAGACTGAACAGACTGAACACTGATGTCGTGATTGCCGTTCTGAAGCCAGATCAGCATCTATTTGCAGAATTTCCTTCCATCTTGGATTGTGAAGTCTTGAAGGGTGGCATCATACATGGCTTAGCCCATTACCTGGTGTACGAACGAAATGATAGGAGTGTAGATGCACTCGACGAAGTTTAGGTTGACGCCAAAGCAAGCGATCATCTTCTTGAGCAGCAAAGTCACATTGAATGGAGTAGCAGCTGCAAGGAATTCAAGAACCGAGCATTGTAGTGAGATGTCCTGAGCACTGTTCTTGAAACTTATGTCGAGGGGTATGTGGTGGAGCATACGAGCATGGACGTCACGTTGCATGGTGGCCTTGATGTGCTTGAGGAGGTTGTAGTCGACTTTGAAGATCTCGATCTTCCCTTTTGGAAGCAAGAGTTGGTCAAACAAATTCATGGAATTAATTAATTATAAAATTTCTGATTGATCGAGCTTTTATATCCGTGTGAAATCTCGGAATGATTTCTATTGGTTTGAGTTTAAGTGTGATTTGGGCTATTACTATTAACTATTAAACTTTAAAAGACTGGGAGATATCAAACCTCGTGCAGGGAACAGCTCCAAGACTATGCAGCTGCTGCCTATCGTCAATGAACCATCCTCTGGTAGTGAGCAATCGTACGATTCCTTCGCTCACAAATCAATACTTAGCTTTGGGTTTCTCTGCCAGCAAGAGTTCGAAGAGATCAAGCAGAGTGCGTTGAAGCCATAGTCGAAGACTGTAGTTAAATGGACATCCGTCGTGCTGGGCACTAACTTCCTCTCTAATCCCAAACCAGTGAAGCTCTCTTACACCTCAGGCACTCTCCTCAACAATGGGCAGGTGCCACCGTCGACGATGGGCATACTGGGTGGGCAAAATCATCAGACTGCCCTTGGAGAACGTCGAGCGAGCAGTCTCATCGCTAGTCGATGTTGAAAGTCTGGCTACAGATGACCAGCTTTGTCAGGGCATGGATCAGTTCCTTCGAATGCTTAGGAAGCCTTAACATTCTGTTGCCTAGAAGACCCCTAATGTATTGTCCAAAAACCTGCAGATAAAGCAGGGCGACGAGCTCTGGTAAGCACTGTAAGACTTCATGAAGGAGCAGGGTATTGATAACGATTTCGCTTAAGTTAAACACTCAAACCCCAAACTTATGAATGGAAGCTCCAAGAATCCTTACCTGAAACGCAGGGACGCGAAGCTGGCTTTGAAGAAGATCGCTGTCGTGCAGCACTACAAGGTGGAGAACATGAAGCCCAAGGACATAGCGCTCGAGATGGGCGTGGATAGGCGATTCGTGTACAAAGCAATCGAGAAGTTCAAGTATGAGGTGGAGCACCGGGTGCTCAATCCCAAGCCAAAGCAGAAGAATGGGAGGAAGAATACGCGGAGCAACCCGCTGTTGCTGAAGGCGATCGCTGTTATCCTTGAACAAACAGGCATCTACAAGGTCACTGGCTGGCGCCTGCATCATAAACTGCTCGAGATGCAAGGTTAAGTAGCAGAATTCAAGGATCTAATGGTGCCGAGCGTGGCTACGCTCTTGAAGGTTCTGAAGGAAAGTTTTCACCTTCGATTTGGCAAGGCCCAGAACTCGAACGTCAAGTATAGGGACCCAACGTTCAACGAGAAGCGGTTATGGGTGTCAAGACTGCTCGTGCAGCTATTCTTGGAGGATGCAGTGATCATATCAGTAGATGAATCGAACTTCAGGAGTGACTACCTGCCAACCAAGCAATGGAGCTTCAATGCTGCTGCTCTTCACGAAAAAACCACTAAGAACGACTCCTCCTTGGCCCCTGCAGTTGGTAAGACTGAGATCCTTGTGACCAACGACGTGATCGACTATGGCGAAATGCTGGCTGTCTACCCCAACAGAGAAACATGCATGGATGAAAACATCGAGGACCGAAAGTAGGCTCAAAATGGAGAAGTAAGTATGGCACCTTTTCAAAAGCAAGTTTAGATTTAAGAAGAAAATGACCTAAAAAGCCAAGATTCACGACCCCAAGCAATTCCGGGGACCCCCAGGTAAGCTTCGCTATTTTTGCTTAACTTGTTGAATTCAGCGCCAAACATGGCTCGAGAGGTGCTGGTTGCGATGAGAACAGTGCAATCGCTAGTAAGCAAGACTAGATCAGCGTTAGTGAGAGAATAGGAACAGCACCTGGAAGTTTTCCACCTGATCTCCAGAGTCCAAACTAGAAATCGATCTTTGCAAAGTTAAGCAGAAAATCTTACACTTAGGAACAGCGTATACTGGGTCCGAGAGGGGAGAGCATTGCTGCCACTCCTGTGAAAAATCGTAGTAATCAGAGACACACTCAGCTGTCACCTGGTAAATGTCCTATCCTGGAAGCCCCGGAGGGCAGTGCTCAGCACGCATCGCTGCAGAAGCGCTTCGACGCCATCAGAATTTGCAGCTCCTCCAAGAAGGCTCGCAGCTAGCCAGAAACCCCTCTCAAATCGTCGTCGGCGCTCGCTCCATTGCTTCAGAACCTGGCCAGCCTCAGGTTGCAATCCACCTAACGTAAGGGCAGTGAGGTTTCAGGCGTTGCAGGTAGTAGAAGCAGGATTCCAATCACACCTAAACGTCTTCAGCTATCGAGTAGGGGTGGGAGCAGCAGCTAAATCAGAGGGTATTCATAGTAAAGTAAGCGATTTCTTCAAATTTAAGCGAACTTTTTGAAGGTTCAGAGCCAAGTTAAGCAGGTAAGCACGACAAGCAAGCAGCTATTGCGAATACTAGGAGTTGTTGCATCGAATCGCTATAGTAGTACACACCCATCGCAACGGTGCGCGAACAAGCCAACCAACGCCTAGGCAAGTATGGGGTCTTGGCAAGGAATCTCTCAATCGCGAAGGAGGCGACCAAGCGGCAGCAGTTCTCCATGAGTTTCGTGGCGGCCATCACCAAGGACAGGTTGATCTCGAGTCAGGTCATCGAGGGCGCGTTCGACGCCATGCTGTTCGAGAACTTCCTCTATCACACCCTGCGCCAGCTGCGCACTGACAAGGACCTCGCGTCGAAGAGGATCGTGCTGCTCATGGACAACGCAGTCATTCACAAGTATTCGGAGGTGCTGGCTACAGCCAGGAAGTTCAAGGTGACAGTGCTATTCAACGCTGAGTACTCGCCATGGCTCAACCCGATCGAGCAGTTGTTCTCTTACATCAAGAGGCACCTTCGATAGGAGCAGGCAGACAGCAAGTAAGCATCTTACACATAATACTCTCTAGGATCCACCTCGTGAAGCGGCTCTCGGAGATTCTGAAAGCCATGACCAAGACTGACGTGAACAAGCTCTGGGCCTTCAGCGTGAAGCAGTGGTGCAGCACCATCAAGCACGGCTTCGTTTGAAGCAAATGTTGGCAACAATCGACAACATACCAAGAGTGGCTAAGGACAGCAAGAATCGCGACGACGAGCGAATTATTGATTAGATTAGCATTATAACTAACTATTACATATTACATTTTTAAGTTTAAGTTTAAATCAATCAAACCTTCCAAACCATTACAACCTCCCTCGCTTGCGCGCATTCAAGACACCAACTTCGCCATTGTAGCCATTCACGGTCGTTACAAGCCATCCCAGAGCAGTTCTAACCAAAACGAGCGTAAATAACTAAGTTTGGCACTAAATGACATCGAATGGGCTATTCAACACTCTCAACTCTTGCTCCCATCATCATAATGCACTCTCAGCGCAGTATACCACTATAAGCTACGACCATTAGCACCAATGCTTGAGAGTTCTTAGCTTCTAATCACTACTACACACTCAAATGTTGTTGGAATTCGTAGAAATCGTTTAAAAGCTTCAAAAGTAGTTGAATCGTACAAGTCTTTGCTCATTTACACTAAAAGCCAACATTTTCGTTCTGCCTCATTCGAACAGCTGGAGACTTATGACCAAATATTTATAATTCTCATTTTGATTAATTAATTCAATTTCCTATCTTTTTCTATTTTATCAATATTTAATTTATTTAACAAAAAAATCATAATTAAAATACAATTACTTAAAAATGATTTGTAAAATAATTAAATTAAATAAAACTTAATAAAGTTATGATTGTATGAAGAATTTGTACATTCGTATCTTACACTTTTTTCTACAATTTATGTCTGTGAGCTCAAAAAAAATAAAATTTTATAATCAATGGATAGTAGTAAAGGTATGGGACTGGATACTCCAGTATTTTTATTAATTTTAATTGGGGGGGGGGGGAAGTTTCCTGTCCCCTTTGGTAGTTTCTTGCCCCAACATTAAATTTTATATATTTTGCAATAAATTTAATAGAAACAAATAAATTTCAATTTAAATTACCATAACCATGTACTATACAACATTTATTATTATATAATTTTCAAGGTACATAATTATTCTTTATCAAATTATATATTATTAACAAGGCTAAAATAAGTGTTTTTATTAATAATTAATGTAATTTTCATTAAATTTTAAATTCATTATCAAGGTAGAAATGATATTTGAAGCTAAATTTAAAAAAAACTACATCATAATTGATGATAAAGATTCTTTGAAAATTATAAAAATTACATATTTATATGTATGGGGCAGGAAGCTTCCGAAGGGGGCAGGAAACTTCCCCCCCCTAATAATTTAATAATTGTATTTTGAATGAGAATTCACAAAGTGTTTAAACCTCCATTTAAAATGGTATTTCTCTAAAACATTAATAAATATTACTAAATATAAATGTAACTTAGATTAAAAATAAAAAATTAAATTTAACAAATTATTCTTAAATTATGAATAATTAATTTAATTATTTTTACGCATTTTAATTAAAAATTTAGCTTTGAATGATCAAAATATAAGATAGAGCTTATATTTAAAATAAATTTAATATACAAATTAAATAAATAACCAAATATTTATATTAACATATTTAATTATAAATTAGAAGCCTTTAAATTAAAAAAGTCTATTTTAAAATTACTTAATAAAAACCAAAAATTATAAGTTAATTAGATAAAAATTATAAAGAATATGAAATTATAATCAAATTAAATTTGTATTTAAAAATAAATAATCATATTAAAACAGCTGTTTTAATTAACAATCTTTTTGCACAAACTAAAAGTTAAGTTGAATGTCTTTTTCCTTAAAGTAACACTTTATGGAGTATAGCTCAAAGTAACGTTTTTATTAAGAATTGGCTACTTAAATTCTATAAATGTTTCTGTAAAGAAAGTATTTTTAAAAATTATAAATATACAAATTTTAGTTTTAATGAAAAAATAAGTATCTGGCTCAGTTACAGAGAAATAGTTATTACCCTCTTGTTCTCTGAAAGCTCAAATATTTGAATTTAAAATAAAAATATTCGTTTTTTAATAAAATTGTATAATACAAAAAAATATTTTTAAAAATCATCATTGAAATTTAATATAATTGGATTCTTTTTTTACACTTTATTTCATTGAAGAGATTAATTATGAAACGATAATATTAATATAACTAGTGAACTTGACAAGAATTATATTTATCTAATTGAAGAAAATATTTTTTCTCATAATATGATATATTATTAATTTTTTAGGTAAAATAAAAAAGCATAGAAATATACTAGTTCATTTTCAAAGCAGTTGTCTAATTAATAGGAAGCTATCTAAAAGTTGCAATCTTAAACAATACATTAAATATTAATAAATTATAATCAATCATAGGACAAAAGGCACGTATAAATTAATAAATTAATGATTAAATTAATTAAATGTATTATTTATAATATATTAAATCTATAAATTAAACTTTAAATATAATCTATTATTTATTGTATTTATAAATTTTATTACTGTATAATTTTTTAATTATTTTCTCTGAACAACTTACAGAATTATAGATAAAAGATGTTTACTAAGATAAATAAAATTTATGTATAAAAAAATTTTATCTTATAAATATAAAATTTATTACCATCGATGTATAATTTTGAATTTGTTTCCAATTACAATAAATTAAAAACACAAACTTTAAATAAATTTCTTATTTTATAGAATTAAATTCATTAACAATTTTCTAGTATTTTATTTAATTACTTATGTTTTTTTGCAACTTTCTGATAAAATAATGAATAAAATTAATTATATCCATTAAATGCCTCTAATATTTTTGCATAATAAATAAATACTCATAAATTAAAAGACTGGTAGATAATTAATCATTTTATTAAGTCCAATATTAAAAATAATAATTAAGTTATCATATAACAAAAGACTAATTATTTTTTTTGCATATTTTTATTATAATCAGCTAGTTTGGTTCAATGTACAATGTTTCCTTAAGATTTGGACTCCCAGTTTATGGATTTTAGTTAGGCCAATAATTATTTTTGGTTAATAAAATGTCGTCAGCTTTTTCTATGTTTATTATGAAATACAATGTAATATAAATTTCTAACTGATAAATGAAAATTCAAATCTTTAAAAGAAAAAAATTGATTAAAATAATACAAATTTATCTCATCAGCTTTTTTCCCATAAATGACATAAAATATAAAAATAAATTAATTCTAATTTTTATTAGATTTACTATTTAATATTCCATTATTCTAATTAAATATTTTAATGTAAATTATGTTTTTCTTCCCAATTTTTTTTTATATTAAGAATTATTAATCATTTAGCTAATTTTATTCATAAAAAAATATAATAATAATGCATACTTTATTATTTTTAAGTTGTTTATCACACTAATACTAGATAATAATACAAGGCACCCTAACATAACAAATAAGAATTTATAAAATATATTTAATTTTATTAAATCAAAAGATTAATTAAATATACTGCTTTTTATATGTTTATCGGCACAAAATTTTATTGGGTGAAATAATTAAACCTAAATAATTAAATGTAATAAATATTTATAAGAATCCTTCTTATTTAAAAAAGTAAAAATAGATCTTTAATAATTAACATTTTATTCATTTTTATATTGAAAATTTTAATAAAGATCTTTAGTTTTAGAAATAAAAACATAGAGAATATTTAAAATATATTTATTTTTTTAAATTAACCTATCCTCATAAATTCTCAATAGCTGCGTCAATATTTTGATATATAAATATTATAAATTTAATTATAAGTTAAATATTATAAAAATAAATTGACCTCCACTGTTGAGAGAAACTTATTATTTATATATTGGAATTTAAGGGGTGAATTTTTTTCCACAGGGATGGAGTTTTTTGCCCTTTACATAAAAATATGTTATTTTTTTTAAATATTAAAAACCTTAATCATCAATTATGATTTATTTATTAATAATATAGCATTCTATATCATTTTATCTTGATATAAAGAATTCGACCTTTATTGAAAATCACATAACTTATTTATAGAAAACAAGTAATTAAGCCAAGTTTTTTAATTATATAATTTGACAAAGAATAAAAGCATACCTTCAAAATTATATAATCAAAATTATATAATTTTAAAAGTTGTTTAGTAAATGGCAATGAAAGTTGAAATTTAAATGTTTCTAATATTTTAATGTTGATGGTAGGAAACTTCCATGTGGAGCGGGAAACTGAATTGAGAAAAAAATTTTCAACCCCTGGTAATCTTATTTTATATTTTTCATTTAAATTCTAAAAAAATTATTAAAATTTAAAATTAATCAATAAAATTTTATGTTCAATCTGTTAAAATTTAAGAATTTTTTAATGAATTCATTTTGTTATTCAATAATATATTTTAATAAACCATAAGTTTAAGAAAGGTATTTTCTAAGGGTTCTTTTGTATATTATAAGTCGAGATAGTTCCAAGATAAAATAAAAATATTGTATAAAAATACCAATATCTTTTTATATTTGATTAAATCTTAAGATGATGGGGCTTGACTTCCTTCAATGAAACCTGCCCTAAAATTATTATTGTAGGAATACCTTTGATTTTGGGAAATTAATTATAATCTATGATTTATTTATTAAAATTTGTTGCAGCCAACTTTTAAGAAACCTAGGCAATATGGTGTTAAATATAGAATAAAATAATTAGCTGAATTTTGTTAATAGCGGTACTATTTATATCTTCCCTATAGAAAGATATATTGAATTTAAATTTAGATGATATTTTTAGTGATTTCCATGCCAAAATAAATTTGATTTTACTCTCTTCAGGATATGATAATATAGAACCTCCAATAATAAAGTCCATATAGCTAATTTAAATTCTCTTCATACAAGTAATATATTGTCTTTGTTATACAAAAGTAAAAATGCTACAATTTTAATTATCTAAATATTTAATATAAATCATTTCACAAATTAAATATAATCCTACTATATTTGAAGCATCTTTATTAAATTATTTAACACAAAATTAAAATAAATCAATAATTTAAATTAAGTTATAAAAAATTTAATATAATAAATAAAATAATTGATATAAAATAATTTTTCTTAAATTTAATGTTAATTTTCAAAATGATGCATTAATTACTAAAAATAATGAAATTTAACAATAGTGAGAATTACAATTCATAAAATAAAACATTTTATATTAATTATATTTGTAAATCAAATATTTCTTATAAATTAAACTCAATACTTATACATAATTTTGCAAATTGAATTATATTGAATTTTTGGGGGGGGGAAGTTTCCTGCCCCAAAATTTTATATGCACCCAAGGGGGGAAGTTTCCTGCCCCAAAAAAGGTAGTTTTCTGCCCCCAAAAAAGTAGTTTCCTGCCCCTTCGTAAGTTTCTTGCCCCATACATAAAAACATGCAACTTTTATAATTTTCAAAGAATCTCTACCATCAATTATGATATATTTATATATTTATTTAGCTTCAAATATCATTTCTACCTTGATAATTAATACACATTTCAATAAAAATTATATAAATTATTAATAAAAAACAAATCGTATAGCCTTGTTTATAATATATAATTTGATTAAGAATAATTATGTACCTTGAAAATTATAAATTAATAAAAGTTGTTTAGTACATGAATATAATAATTGAAATTGAAATTTATTTATTTCTATTAAAATTATTGCAAAAAACATAAAATTTTATGTTGGGGGCAGGAAACTACCATTTGGGGCAGGAAACTGTGTGGGGGCAGGAAACTTCCCCCCCCCCGAATTTTTTCTAATCTTTGTTTATAGAACCTACTGCTAATCCTTGAATAAAATATTCTGTTTATGGGCGGAATAGAAATGAGTTTAATTTTACTTAAACTGTTCCTTATTGATTTAGTTAGAGGCCAACTTATATACTTTGATAACTGCTTAATGCATAGACTACGTTTATACCATAGAAGGGTATATCATATTCTAAGTAGAAAATTAAAATTCTATATTTTAATAATTTATTAGATTTCTAATAAAAAGTTTTAAAATTGAATCAATAAATAGTGATTTGGGGGGGGTACCTGCCAAACCACTGCACATTTAATTATATATATTTTATGTATATAGTCAAAATTTATTTCAAATTTGGATTAATATTCAGGACTTAAGTAATTTAATTTATGTTTGTAATCATTTAAACACTCTAATTATACAAGTAAAGTACTTTTATAATATAAAATTCACATTGTTTTTCACATGCTTACTCGATAGAAAGGTTTTAAAGTATTAATATAAAACAAGTTTTCATTTTTAGTAAACTTGCTCTCTCTCTCTTCTAAGGATTATTTTTGGTAAAATCAAACAAAATGAAGTTTATTTAATACATTTAATTGCACTTATGTAGGATTAATCCTTAAAGAATACAGGCTGAGTAAATAAATTCAAAATTGTGTTAATTTTAAAAATTTAATTCATGTTTAGATTGCAGCCTTTTGTGCTAATATGTATGTGAAAATAATGTGAATTTATGATAAAAGTATATTTATTTTTGTTTTTACTCTTCTTATGAGTTGATATTATTATTTTAGTTATCTAAGTCGTATATTTCAACCCAAATTTGACAAAATTCATGACTTTTGTAAATAAAAATTTTATAAAATAAGTGTTGTGTAAAAAAATGTACCGCCCAGAAATTAAAAAATTAAAATAAAATCGAATAAGAGTTATCAGATTGTTAAATTTAATAAATTAATTATTTTAAATACTTATAAGAATATATTAATAAGACTTAACCAAAAATTATAATTCACGAATCTTTTCATAATTTTCAAAAATCCTAAATTTATTTTATTTCTTAATAACCGAAGACCTAAAAACTAGCTTCCCAAAAAATAATAAGTTTTAATTGGAAATAAACTGCATACTTTGGAAATTTATCAAAGATTGTGGAATTGATATTTTTTTATGCTTTAAACTAATATATAAATTAATGCGCTAAAAGAAATATATAAATACGACATAGGAGAGGTTAAAATACTTATTTCAATTACTTTACTATGACAAATATATTGCTCATGAAAATTTATCGTTAGTAAACAGTGTTTTACTCAGATTTCTTAATGGAAATCATTATGAAAATGTTAATAAATTTGCTCTATTAAGTAACTTAAATAATTTAATGTGATATTATTAATTTAATAGTTTGTTAGTGCTATATCAAATATTGTTAATTTTGATAGAAGACTTTTATAATTATTTAAAATTGATTGTGTATGCATTATAATTTATGATAAATTATAGCTTTCCAGATGTTGATATAAATTGACCAGCACATTTCAGTTTCTTAATAAATTAAAATAAAAACTAATCAGAATATAAATTTTTAAGGGGTGAGCTGCAATACTGATCCAACATTATTAGACCATCAACTTTTATTTTAGACCCTTAAAAATATCTTAAGACAAAATAAAATATAAAGAACTTGTCATAAATCTAAATAAATAATTTATCATTATGAATCATGATTTATTATGATTTTAAATAAATTAAAACAATTATTAAAGTATTAAAAGATTTTGTTATGAAGCTTATCAATAATAGAATGAATAATTTTAATGTATCTGAAAGCTTTACAAAAACAATACTCTAAGTCTAAAGAATATAGACTTGATCTTTATAGAGTTTCAACTAGTACTAGAAAATATATAGCAAGCTTAAGATGGAAAGTGTTGCTACTACTACAATAGAAAAAGTCTAATAAGCAGCAACTTGAGTGATATATATGGATAGAGCGTTAATTTTTAATACTAAAATATTTGATTTTTACTATGTACAATTAATATTGAAACAATAAGAATGATGATAAATTAATGTGTTTTAAATTGACTTTTCAATTTTAGAGACTTTTTGAGGTATTTTTATAGCGTAAACTTGATTAATGACATCTAATAAACCCAAATAAGGAAATTTATCGTTTTTTGGATAATATAAACTTGATTAATAATTAGTCTTTCAAGTAGTGTCCCCCCCTGAAATTAATCAAATTACAATTATTTTAATGATATCTTAACTTACGCATTATAAACCACAAGACCCCATAATGAGTTTTAGGGGGGAAGTTTCCTGCACCGGTTTATGATAAAATAAAGTTTTAGGGAAGTTTCCTGCACTTTTTTTAATTTTTTTTTATTTTAAATTAATCTTTATAACAACTATCAAACAACTTCCGATCAATTTCCTTGATATAATTATACTTAATTTATTAATCAATTAGTCAATATTTTTGTTCATATTCCAACTACTCTGACATTTTTTATCTGATATTTGTAGGTTCTGTCTCTTAAATATTATATTGCTTTACTATAGTAATTCCAAATATTGTATCCAATTATTAGTGTAATTATGATTCAATTTAACTTGTTCTTTCCCTGCTTATATAATGCTAGACTATATTTTCTTAAGCCTCTTAATGATAAACAATATGCTTTTAATATTTAATTGGTAAAAAAAAATTTTTAATTTTTGAATTTAAGTATAATTTATCAAATTTTATATAAATAAAAAAAGTGGAGGAAACTTCCCCCCCGAGTTTTATATGTGTCTTTATTGGTGAAGGCAATTTTGGGGATTAGGGCTTCTATTTGATTAATTTCATTCTTGCCGTTAGATTCAATGTAATTTATTAGTTAAGACTTTTGCTCTTTTATTTTTTATCATCACTGCATCTTCAAAAATTTTATTTAGAATTTATTCCACTTGAAAAATTTAAATGATACAACATCAATTGTTTACTTTACTTACCTAATTATTTTAATTAAATTTTATGATAAATTTTTCTTACTATTTATAAGGACTCCAATTTTTGAATGGTTTGATTCAAATATAGTTTTAATTATTTGGTACATTTAAATGGTTCCGATTAAGTTTTGAACCATATTCTAACTTTTCCATTAAAACCTCATTAATTTTAAAATAGGTAATGATTAATTTATGGTACAATTAAATTGTTACCCAATTAAAATTAAACGAATTTAGTACCAGTTCATATTTAATTTAAACAAAATTAGTTCTAATTTAATGGAATATAATAAATTAAAATGGGTATCCATCTCAGAAACCTTTTTACAGTTTTTGCAAACTTTTTCCACGTATCTTTATCAAGTTGACCTCCTTTAAGTTGGGCATATTTAATAGGTGCCTAAAATTCTGGTGACATTAGAAATACAAAATTTAAAAATTGATCTACATTTTTTACAAATCTTAAATTAAAACATTAAAAAATTAAATCTACCTAACACCTTAAAATGACTGACTCAATTTATGCATATTTTTATTTTAGTAATACTTAAGTTACAAAATACTTTTTATAGAACAAAAATATGTTAATAAATAACGCAAGCTGAAAGAAATTAAAGAATTGTATCAAATTAGGAAATATTTTATTTTAAAAAATTCAATAATATTTGTGCAAAAATACAAAATGTTTAAAAAGATGTACTATTCTAATTTTATAAAAACATTCAGTTAAATTGATAACTTATTGAAAATATGTAAAGCAGAAAAAAAAGTATGTCAAAAATATTTTTTCTTAATAAAAATGAAATAATATATATGCAAATATGATAACATACAAGTTTAGTATATAATAATGATCATAAAATACTTTCATAATTTTAAATCTTGAGTGAAAATGATACTTCCTAATTATAATAAACCCTAATCCACAGCATAACCTTCATCAATCAAAACACATATACAAATCATTAAGTGGTTTTGGGGTATTGATTATTGACTACTTTATAGACAAAATTAATTAAGGCTGAACTCAGGTCCCAATACATCAAACCAATTACATTAGAAGTTGTTTCTTCATTCTTGTAATTAGAAAGGCATCCGAAAGTTTAAAAATATAAATAAATAATCAATTCAAAAATTATCGATATATTTAAATAAATTTTAATTAAACTAGAGAATATTAATTTGAGATAAAATTAATATTTTTTGTTAAAATTATTTAACTATTGTTTTTTAGGAAAGAAAATAATGAATAATAATAAATAAAATTAGCAAGAAATTTGAAAATACAATTGATTTATAATAAGAAAATAGCAAGCAAACATATCAACGAAATTTAATATCCTAAGGTAAGATACAAAATCCAATTTATTGCTTATTTTATAATTATATTATTTCGAAACTCACTGATTGATCATTGTCGGTAGTAGGATGTCACAAACTCAAATTTTTTTTAAAGTATTCAAAATTTTAATATTTTTATTTTATATAAATGAATAATTTCTATTTAACTACAATTAATGCATTTGATATTTATTACCTTAATAATATTTAACTCAAAAGATAGAAAAAAATGAATTATTAAATATAGTAAATATATATTTATCATTAGATTTAACACTTAAATTTTTAATTGTTATTATAGTAAAATAAGGTAGAATTTTTTGATTAATCAGCGATATTATTAATAAATACAGATATACATGAGAATATAAGCTCAATCTACTGTAGACTTAGGGTTTAAAGGCCATAGTGCGATAAAACTGAGGCAATTTCTCTAAATGTTGTTATTACATCGAAAGTGTGATTTACCTCAATATTGCTGTCAACGAGTCTGGGATAACTGCAACAGTAGACTTAGAAGCTTAGTTCAATAATTTTTACAAAATGAGGAAGCAGAGAGGTCCTCTCGACATTGCAAAACCGTAATTGCTAAAATACAATGATTTAGGAATTTTCAATTATAAACTTCTAATTTATTAATTTTAAACTAGCTGTTATTAATTATAGTAATCAAAATTTTTACCAAATTAATTAAGTTAAGTATAAAATTAAAAAAGTTTTCTTAAAAGACATTTCTCTATAAAATAAATCTTTTTCTAATAAATTAAATCATTTTTGATTTAAACTTAGAAAGTTTTAATGTTTTTTGATTACTATAATTAATAACAGCTAGTTTAAAATTAATAAATTAGAAGTTTATAATTGAAAATTCCTAAATCATTGTATTTTAGCAATTACGGTTTTGCAATGTCGAGAGGACCTCTCTGCTTCCTCATTTTGTAAAAATTATTGAACTAAGCTTCTAAGTCTACTGTTGCAGTTATCCCAGACTCGTTGACAGCAATATTGAGGTAAATCACACTTTCGATGTAATAACAACATTTAGAGAAATTGCCTCAGTTTTATCGCACTATGGCCTTTAAACCCTAAGTCTACAGTAGATTGAGCTTATATTCTCATGATATGTATATCTGTATTTATTAATAATATCGCTGATTAATCAAAAAATTCTACCTTAATAAATATTAAGTGAATCAAAATATTATAAACAATATTCCTGAAAATTTATTTTGAGATTTTCCTAAACATTTATCTTGTTATTGGAAGCTTTCTACAGTAAATAGTTGCAAGTGAAAAGTGTAAATAAAAAAATAAATGATTTGAATGTTACAATAAAAACCTACAACCCCTTAATAAGTTTTTAATTGCTTTTATTTGTAGATTTGTTTTTTTTATTTAAATTGTTCAAAATTTCTCTATGTTTCTTTAGTCTTATGGACAGAAAGATTATCAGCCAACAATATAATTTCTTATTCAGGGTACTTCTCTCTCAGCTGTTCTAAGAAAGTTTTATATTGCTCTGTCTTAATTGAGTGAGGATGAATAAAACAAGTTCTAAACCCTCATTCTCGCTAATACCTCCAAGAATTGCTATTGTTTAAACCTTGACTTTCTAGTCAAATACTTCTATATTACTATGTCTATTATACCAATACTTCTAGATGAAAGTGTTGAAAGTAAACACAGCCTCATCAGCATGTATAAACTTAAATATTATTCTATTAGGCTCTCTGCATTTAATTATAAATAAATTTTAAGTTGTTTTGTTGTAAAATGGTAAAGTGAAATCAATTACTCTCTCTAGATACGATTCACACCTTTGTAAAGAGATACATTTCGTTTATAAATGTTTGTAACAAACTATTCTGAGAATTCAACTCATGGAACTGACATTGAAACATAGTAGCTCGTCGTCGAGAAAGAAGTGAGCCCAATTCTTCAATTTTTTTTCATTAATTAGATAGTCAATTTGCTTATATAGAAACCTTGATTTTTTATGATTAGAGTAATCAAAACCCCAAAACCCTTAGTGAGATTTATAAGTGCTTTGATTTGTAGGGTATAGTTGGGGTCTTATTGGGTTTAGTAGAGAAATTAGGCCAATTTTCAAAATGAGAAATAGAAATTAGAGAAATATAGGGCCTATTTATGATGAGTAATATTTGGATTTACTGCTTAAGCTTAGGTCTGGTACAAGTATTAATATAGACTAACCCAAACCTGTACTAAATTATGCAGCTATAGCAAAGTTATTACGCAAGAGTGCCTCAAATGTTATGTATCACTGCTTGCTAGCTGTTTAGCATTTTAATTCTGGTTGTTGAAAGTATCCTGCAAGAAAATAAAAGTTCTCTCAGGCTCATATTGACTTCCTCTGCGACTCGAAGACTTTGAAGTATTGGGCACACTTTCCATTAGACTAGCGAGCTGTGATGTTTCATCGCAGGTTTCCTGACATGCGTATCTCTCCTTAGACTATAGCCAATATTTATAGAAGAAATGGTATTACTTTCAAGACTGTCAACAGAGTGAAGAGAGTGATTGATTTTACAGTGCCATTTTATAGTAATAATTTAAACTATATATATGATTAAATGCAGAGAGCTATTACTAATAACATCAAGTTCATACACGCTGATGAAGCTGTATTCACCTTCAACACCTTTATTAATAAGTCTTGGTATAAGAAGTATGATAATATAGAAGTCTATGATTAAAAAGTGAAGGTAGTCACCCATGCAATTTTAGCTGGTATAAGTGAAGATTCAGGCCTAGAGAGTT
Source organism: Oxytricha trifallax (assembly GCA_000711775.1). Taxonomy (NCBI): domain Eukaryota; phylum Ciliophora; class Spirotrichea; order Sporadotrichida; family Oxytrichidae; genus Oxytricha; species Oxytricha trifallax. Next base: position 22,339 of record ARYC01017211.1, read on the forward strand.
ATGTTATTCACCCTCGCTCTATTAAGCGAGAGTAGTATATAGAGTTCCTACATAAGCTCAGAGAGAAGTATAGTAACCAAGAGATCATCCTGTTTGTTGATAACCTCTCAGTTCATAAGACTAAGGAGTCTAAGAAAGCTTATGAAGAGTTAAACATAACTCTGTATACAACGTTACTTACAGCCCTTAATTTAATGGAATAGAATTCTACTTGAGTTAAATCAAGACTCACTACAAGAAGCTTCTGGTGTATCATCTTATGTATGACTTGCCCATCGATACAGTAGACTTGATTCAAAGCAGCTGTAAGAGAGTGAGCGTAGATAAGACAACGATTTGTGCGAGAGAGGGAAGAATGAATGTTTATAAATAAGTATTAGATTTAAACGAATGAATATATTCACATATTAAACTGGCCCATAAAGGGGTTTGGTTTCTCTTTCTTCTCCTCTTCTTATGGCTTGCTTTGGCTCATAATTCTTTTCTTAGTCCCAGCTCCCGCATCTGTGTTCATATCTTCTGGTTTTTAGACATTTTGATAAAGCCTCTATCTCACCTCATGAATTGTCTGCGACTTTCTTTCTTTCATTAGAAATATACCAGTTCTAGGTTTCCTTACAATTTTATGAATCAATGCTTACTAGAGAGGTAAGGATGCTTCATAAGGTCAGCGAGCCAGGTCTTGTCTATTTGTATGCCTTGGTTCTTTTTATCTTCAGGAGAAATTGAATAGCGTTTCTTGATAGCTTTTTCAATGATCTCTCTGAAACAACTATCTCTCTTAAAATACCAAGAACACTAAAGAAGAAACTTCTTTCTGGAAGCTTGTTAGAGATCTTTTTTCTTGGTAGGAAGATAAACTACCAACTCTTCATCTTTCATTACATCCTCGTAGAGATTGGTGACAAAAATCTCTTGGTAGTTTTGAATCTCTATCAGCTTAATCACATTGTTTTTAAAGGCTTTCTTCTCTTCACATAGTTTAGTCTTTAAGAATGATATTTTGGTACCTTTCATCGTTGTTAAGAATATTCCCACTATTGTATATGATTAAGATATGTAACATGCTTACCATGTTGAGTGAGGTATCAATAGAGATCCTCCTTGCTTCTAAATCTTAAAATCATTTCTTAAACTTCAATTCTCTTCATTGCAGTACTTATGATTCCATCCTTGTTCCTTCTCTTTTTTATTGAATTTCAAATTTTAAATTATAGACTTCTTGATCTTACTGTTTAAAAACTTACTATTGAATATGGGCATCTTATAGGAGGTTAAAACTGGTAAAGATACGTGGAGAAAGCTGGCGGAAGCTGTAACAAACTTCAGAGATAGATCTCCATTTTTATCTATTTAATTTTAAATTAGTACTAAATTCGTTTAATTTTTATTAGTACCAAAACTTTATCAGTACCTACTTTTAATCTAATGAGATTTTATAAGAAAAGTTTGAAAATAGTTCAAAACCTTATTGGTACCAGTACCAACCTGAATTTTTTCTAATTTGGTGCCAATATTAAAAATATTTAGCATGAAATTAGAATAAAATAATCATAAACTTAGTATAAATTGGATGTCTAACAAAATTATGATATCTAACACTTCAAAATCAACTATTATTGCTGCAGGGTAAACTCGTGCTCAACTATAATTTAGCTAGGAAAGTTATAACTCATTAATAATATAAATTTAAATTTGAATTAAAACATGGCAGCTAACTTAAATCGTTAGGCAGTTCCTCTTGGAACAAATAAATTATTGCTCAACTTTGGCTCTTCCAAGAAAGAAGCAATTTATATTTAAAAAGAGGTTGAGCTAAGAGCTCTAGAATTTGAAGCTGATGTCTTTAAAATTGAAGTTTAAGTCAAGAAGTAAAGTGCAAACATGGGTGTTTAATCATAAGTTGAATTGGTTGAGGAAGATAAGGAATTGCAACAAGTATAAAAAATTAAAACATTTTAATGTGAAGACTGCAAAAATTTCTTCTCAACTGAGTCTAGCTTGAAGAAGCACATTAAAGAGGTACACTCTGGTTAAGCTAAGATCTACTTCAAGCATGATAAAGTAGATGATAGTTATTAGTGCACAACATGCATGAAGTCTTATACTCACCTAGCCAAAGTTAAAGAGGCATATGCAAAAGCATCAATTAAGTGAATTCCAGATTAAAGATGAGGAAACTTAAAAGCTTGTACCTGCATAAAGAAAAAATAACTCTCTTGAGTCATAAAAAGAAAAGTAGGAAAGAATTAAGATATAAAACCCCATAGATCAATTAAGACATAAAGATTGGGGAAAATATAAATTAAATAAAAAACTTATAATTATTGGCTAATATTTAATATAATTAGGCTAAAATCTAATTTACACACCCTGATTGATTTATTTTATAAGGAAAATTAATCGAGCCAATAGTTTTAATAATTAGCCCAATCATTAAAATTGTACGCCAATAATAATTAATTTTTAATTTAATTTCTATTTTCCCCAATCTTTATGTCTTAATTGATCTATGGGGTTTTAGAAGCGATTTGAGTCAATGAAGCAACCAGCAAATGGTATGTATATAGCATGCTTTTAAGAGAAAGAGCAATGTATATATCTGCATTAAATGCAGTCTACATAAGCAGCTGTATTGAGAACTATTTGAATATTGACGTACCTAACTAGGTAAAACTTATAGTTGTTGATGAATTCGCTTACAAAGTATATCCATTCAAGTATCTCATTAAGAACGAGCAATATTATACGAGTTTGCAAATGAATACATATTACTGAGAGAGGCTTAGAAAAGATAATGCAAGAATTAGCTAAGATCACGGAGTTATACTTGGTCATGGTTTTATTGCTTTGAGACTCAAGTAGATTGAAATGACTCAAAGAGAGTATCTCTACCATAATAGATATCCTGATATTTTGAATGAGATACTGACAGAAATGACTAAGGGTGTGAAAGAGTTCCATGATCTAGGGTATGTTCGTAGAGATTTGGAGCCAGAAAATGTAATGCTTAATCTCTGCTCTTTAGAAGTAGTAGTCATAGATTTCAAAAGAGCAATAAGACAAGAGATAGTGACTTTAGCTAAGGTTTTAGGCACTCCAGGATACTTCCCTATGAGAGAGAAATGGACAAATGGCTCTGTATAATGGGATGTTTGGGCGGTAGCTGCAATTATCTTAGAGTGCGATATGGAAAGTATGTCATACTTTGAAATAAAACATGAGAAATAATCAATAAGTTTGGCTGCTAAACATATTAAACAAGATTAAATTTGCAATGAAATAAGGAAGACAGTTGAGATGATCATCCTAAAGGCTTATTCAAGAGGTATCACAAAAATAAGCAGATAAAATTTGTTTGAATTAAGTACACTAATACTCTTTAAATATTCAATAAATTCGCATATACCCTCAGTTTTCTCAACTAACCCCAATAAGACCCTTACTATACCCTACAAATCAAAGCACTAATAAACCTCACTAAGGGTTTTTGGGGTTTTATTTGATAGCGAACATTTGATGATCATCTTTAAGATTAGTGCAATATTTATTTTGTTTAGTTGGTTTGATATTAACATTAATTTTATATCATATTGATCATAAATAAACTCCAAAAGCTTGTAGTTTTTGTCTTGCATTTAATAATTAACTACAAACTCTTACAAATTTTCTGTAAACAAATCATTAATTTGACTTATTAAGTGATTTTTTTTTGTTTCAATTTTTGGCTATTATTCAATGTTTATTTACAAACTTTCAATATGCATGATAAGTTAAAATATCAATTTTTTCTATTATAGCAATTTTAAGGGAAAAGATAATAAGAATTATTTTTTCTAAATTAAACCTCTTTTTTTTGTTTATATAAATATATAATTATATTACAAGTCTTAGTTTTCTCTGTAACATCTAAATTTAAATTTAGTTATTCTTTAACAATTAAATTTTCAAAATTTACATGCCCTGTTTTTATAAATATTTTAGAATATTCTGGTGTAGACACTTGGTATCGCTCTTTTTTTCCTGCTTTAATATGATGACTCTCATTTAAATAAACTAGAAGTACTAATTATCAAAAATATTGAATATATTAAGTAATTCTTGAAAATTTGATAAAATACGGAATTTTAAAAATGAAAAATAATATTGGAAATAATGACATTAATTCCAATTAACAAAATGTTAATTATAATCATTCTAATAATAATTTATTTTCACATTTATCGAATAATTTTTTAATTACAATTATTTTATTTTAAAATCAATATTTTTTCATCTATTATATTTTTAGTATTTCAAATCATAAGTATCATTAATTTCAGCTTTTCCTACGTAGTATATATAGGCAGCTTAGCCATCATTTGAGCCATCATTTATTTTTCCAAAATAGATGAAAATATTAGTTTTCAATAAATTTAATATTATAAAAAGTATATATTATTATTTGTAGAATTAATGTACCTTTTATTTAGCTATGTTTAGTACCATAAATATTTTATAAAATTATTAATTTTAAAGAATATTCTTAATTTTTATTAAAAATTTTCAATTAATATATTAGCGTAAAATAATCTACATATCTTTTTTAATTTTAATTAAAATTACATTAAATTGTTTGTTTCTTGGTATGCTTTATTAAATAAAGTACCAAAAGTTTTTCATAAATTAAAAATATTTTAGCCAATCTCTTGGATTTATTTGGAAATTAAAAATTGATTAGAAATATGAGTTTTAAATCAATATAAATAACATGAATTTAAATAAAATGTGCTCTTAATTTTTAATAAAATATTTATAAAATGGTTACTTTAATACCTTTAGTAAGAGTTAAAAAACTCAATTGGTAAAAAAATATCAATTGAATAATTTTATGTTAAAATGTTATTATATTCATTGGAAATATCTTATATTTAACACGTAAAAATATGATAGTTATAAATTTAATATAGAAAAAATGAAATAAAATGAAATTAACAATACATGAAAATTTATCGCAGTTTTCAAATCTATAGCAACTTAAAGTATGCATCTAAATATGTTTACCCTATATGTCCTGTAATTTAACCTTATATTTCTATTTTGTAATGATACTGAATCATCTCAAGAACCAAAATATTTCAATTTGAAGATATTTCCCAGAAAGCGGTAAAATATATTTTTTTTTGGAAAGAAGATTAGATAAATCAAGAAAGCAATAGAAATATAGACTCATTTTTAATATACTATACTCAATGAGTTTTAAAAGCCAAGTTTTGATACAATTACAAAAACATAATAGAAATAATATAAAGTAGAATAATTTAAGTTTATATCGATGTATTCCAACAATATTCTTTAGTTATAATTTTATAAACGCTTAAAATTATCATATCTTCAATGAATTTTTTTATCTCAATTATCTTTAAGCTCTGTAATAATTTATAGAAATGATTAATCAACAAATTATTTAGCTTATATTGAAAACATTTTTTATATTTTAATAATTATTAAAATAGAGCTTCGATACTTATTCACCGCCTTAAACTTTAAAAATATAAAAGTTTATTTAATAAAACTGAAAACGCATCACCAAAGAACATCAGTTTATAATTAATTCAAATATCTATGAAAAGATTTTACAAATTAATGAGAAATAAACTTTTTTATTTATTCTTAATTTATCATAAACGTAAATATAATATTTTTAAAGTTATACTAGAAAATAGAAAGTAATATAATATCATAAATTGATACAATTCCCTTAATATCTAATAATTAAATCAATCATATATATTAATTTAATTTATATGATAAATTTTAATTTGAGAAATCATAAAAAAAGAATTTTTAATAAATAATCTTTGTTTATGTTGCTTAAGCGGGCGGGGGTTCTAATTCAGTGCAATCATTTATTTTTTAAATTCATCAAAATTCTAAGTCGTTACATAATAAAATTTTCTTTTATAAAAGTGGAAATCAATAAATATGATCAATAATTCAAAAATTAATTCCATCATAATAACTGTTTCTAATGACGGACACTGGTTTCTCTAATATAATATATTAGAATTCTATTAAATAACTTTTATCCCTATATCAAATTATTATTTTATTAATAATAAAATTATAGAAATTTTATAGAGATTTTTTCACATTAAAAATTAATAATTTTTATGAAATATATTATAAAATAGTAAAATCATTTTAATATAGAGTAATTAAAAAAAAACTAATAAAACTCTGTATATTTAATATTACTCTTAAACTAATTTACTCTAATTATTCTTTTTTTTGGGTGTTGTAGTCAATTGCTCACTGAGGTAACTATTGCTCACTGTGCATGTCAATTGCTCACTCCAGTAACAATTGCTCACTCCCGTAACAATTGCTCACTGTATAATATATTTACAATCTTTATTTGCGAGAGCTGGGAAACTATATATAACAAAGCAGGGTCTTAGGGGTGCAGCCCCTAACGAGGTCACAAGGGGCAGAGCCCTTTGTAATCGCAATGCGATAAAAAGTAATTGCAGGGGTCTAGGGGGCGGCAGCCCCCAGTGGGAGGGGGATTTCGGGGGAGGGCAAAGCCCTCCCCCTAAAAACCCATTTGACCATTTATGTAAGAAAAATGATTAAATATTTGTAAATTTAATCGTTAAAATATTCATATATTGTTTATGTTAAATGTGTGTTATATATATTATTAACGGTCATATGAATTTTAAAATTAAGCTAAATTTCTTCTCCATAGAGCTTCAAATAAATATGGTTCTATTTATTATGGGCTGCCTGGTAATGTATTATACACATGCTTGATATGATACTTCAGAACTGCCCAGAGCCCCTCTATTAAATTACTATGTCCCATTGTTCTTAATATACCGTTTTAAGATTAATGAATATGTCTCTGATGTTGAATTTCTAGTTCTTCCCAATTTATTCCTAAATAACTTGACCATCCGTCTGTATGGACAACACTGTGTCTCTCGACATTTTATACTATTAATGCTTCTAATGTTTATTTTGTCCTATTTTGGACATTGAATATTTTACATCTTTAACTTCCTTCTTCAATTAAACCTACGATCCAAATTTATCTATCATATATTGTATCTTCTGGAAAACTGTACTTTAGAGATCTATGTGTCCAAAGTGACTCGTCTACTTGGACATTGTTTTTTAATATGAAACTTTGCTATTCTATAAGCATCTTATCTTTTATGATGCTTCTTAATCTTTGATATATTTAGCTAATTGATTATCTTGTAGTCCTTAATTAATGATTATCTTAAAGGTACTTGACTGCTTCCGATATATTTACGCCAGAAGGAAAAAGATTGAATATAACTTCGTAAAAGGTTTTTAATAACATATTTGAGGGACAGTATATTTAAAGACCTTATCTTATTGATTATCTTGACCTGCACTTATATATATCACATTCATAAAGTAGACTTTCTAAACTATGATTTTGATGATAGAATTTAATAGACATCTATGCTTAACAATGACGGCATTAAAGATTTGTCTTAATAATACCCAGGTCATTAAAGCGTTTAAGTACTTATTAAGTTTCTGTTTAATATTGTGTTTACTTAACTTATGAAAAAAAAGATTCCATTTTAATATTATATTTTAACGATTAAATTTTACAAATATTTAATCATTTTTCTTACATAAATGGTCAAATGGGTTTTTCGGGGGAGGGCTTTGCCCTCCCCCGAAATCCCCTCCCACTGGGGGCTGCCGCCCCCTAGACCCCTGCAATTACTTTTTATCGCATTGCGATTACAAAGGGCTCTGCCCCTTGTGACCTCGTTAGGGGCTGCACCCCTAAGACCCTGCTTTGTTATATATAGTTTCCCAGCTCTCGCAAATAAAGATTGTAAATATATTATACAGTGAGCAATTGTTACGGGAGTGAGCAATTGTTACTGGAGTGAGCAATTGACATGCACAGTTAGCAATTGATACCTCAGTGAGCAATTGATACCTCAGTGAGCAATTGACTACAACACCCTTTTTTTAATAAAATTAAGGTTATAAGGAATTGAACCCTTAATAAATTTATGATATTTAGTAAGTTAAGCTAACAATAGTAGAGAAAAATACAACTGTTTTGCATCAAAATACTTCATTTAGTATGTTTGAATTATTTAAAATACCTAAAAAAATAGAATTAATGATAAAAGCAGATTCTGTTATTCTTACAGTAGAAAGAATCAGAAATCAAATCTAAATGTTTATAATGATTCCTCTTGGTTTAGATGAGAGACTCAGAGTATAAGAGATAATACATAAATTAAGTATAAGAAATTAGTATTTATTTTTAAAAAAAGAAAGTACTTTAAAATGAAGCAAATACAAAAGAACCCCCATAAATAATAATTAAAAACAGTTTTGACGTATTAATATATACAGCAAAAATTGTAAAATAATTCGACAATATAATTTTAAGTCTAATTATTAATGAACAAAGTAATGAATACTAATCTATATTCAAATTGATTACTCTAAAAGTTTTTACCCCAAATGTCTTTAAATTTTACTAAGGGGGTTTATTAAGATGAAGTTAATTTTATTTGTGATAAAAATCTCAATAAAATTTATATTGTTATATTTTAAATAAAGCAATATTTGATATATGGATAAGAGTTATTTTATAAGTTTCTAATTTATTTTATTAGTGAAACAGTGTCCGTCAAAAGGAGCAGTTATTATGAGTGAGTTTAATTTTTGAATCTGCGATAAAATTTTCATATTTATTGATACCTAATTTGAAAAAGAATAATTTTTTATTAGAAACAGAAACATCTTTAGATTTCGATAAATTTTGAAAAATTAATGATTTCATCACATTTAGAATTCCCTCCCTATAAGCATATAAGAAGAGTTTAAAATATTATATTTATATTTGATTGGTTTCAATTTAAACACAAAACTGTATATTGAAATGAAAAATTGCTTTAATTTGCTTTAAAAAGGAAAAAGATAAATTTGAATTTGGTTTAGCCCTAAAATATTAAAATATAAAAATAAAAGAATGCATAGTTTTATGATTTAAAAAAATTCTTTAACAAATTCAAAAATAAAAAGACATACATGTATTATTATTTTATACAAACAAGTAAAATATTTAAAAATATCTTTTCATACCAATATTACATATTATTTTTTATAATTATTTTTTTACAATAAAATTTTTATATATTATACCATCATAATTGTATAAAATAGATGAAATTTAGCTCTTAAAAGTATCAGCTTCTAAATCTAGTGTCACAGCATACAAAAACTATAATGTATCACTTGAAAGTTTTGTATTTAAATTTTTATTTAAATATAAATGTTCGTGGGGGGGGAATTTTCCTGCCCAGTCTTGTGATACAAAAAATTATTAGGGAAGTTTTCTGGCAAGTAAATTTTTTATTTTTTATCTATTTATCTTTTTCAATATTTTTTCTTTCTTGCTCCAAGTAACAACTTTTAGTAATATAACTTATATGATTTTTTAGGTAAATTAGTCTCATTTAATTAAAATAAAAAAATAAAAAGTTTATGACTTAAAAATTTAATTTTTCACATCTATATTTTCATTAAATGACTTATTTAAATAAATTACTATTAAATTAATCTATAATTATTCAGACTAATATATTAGACAACTACATTCCCTTAAAAAGATTTTTATGATATAAATTAAAAATTTATTAAGTTAAAAAATAAATTTAGATTTAATTTTATAAAAAATAATGAAATTTTAAATGAGAAATTTGACTTGCCAGGGAACTTCCTACCCCCAAATGATCTATATTTAATTTGTGATGTAGCCTTTATCGCATAAAATATTATATTCTATATTAATATATGAGTATTGAAAATAATTACAAATTAATAATATCTTCCAGATTGAAAAACATATAAACTTGATTTAATTCGTTGAAAAAGATATGATGAGGATTAAAAGGATTATTGAGATCTGCTCTAATTTTGACTGAGTTTTGTTGTATCAAACTTTGATTTAATTTTATGATAATAAAGTAAAAAATATTATTCATCATTTATTTTTTAAAATAAAAAATTATTTAAATTAATTTAAAAGAACTTAAAATCATTAGAAATTAAAATTGCGATAGAGTTAAAAGATATTCCTGCAGTAAAAGTCAACATTTGAGGGTATAAATAAATTAAGAATAAATTCAAGCATTTTATACTATATCAGATCAATAACAATTGACTTTATCTTTCAGAAAATAATTAAAGTATAAAGATTATAAGTCATTACCAGTACATTTTTATTCATTTTATAAAATATACAATCGCACTCTGCGGCATTTTTCACATTTTATAGATATAATTTAATTCATTAAAATATAATTCTATTCAGGTTTTTGCAGTTTACAAGATAATAAAAAACAGTTTATTATATTTTATTGATATTTAATTTGATCAAAGGTAGAGACGATATAATAGGTGTTTGCAGATTAAGTGTCAATCGCTTATTAATTATAGTAAAATAATGTGATTTTTAATTTTAGGGCAATATAAATATAATATATCGTAATTTTAAAGCTGAAATTATTTCAATTTATATAATTTTGTATTATTTTTTTTCAAAAAATAATAGTAAAATATTTCAGATTAAATGATTGAGAAAACAAAGCTTAAGTTTTTTAAAATAAATGAAAATTATTTAAAATTAAAATTACTTGAATTGAAGTTGCAATTCATATTTTATCAGTATTTTTAGAAAAAAGAACAGTTTCTCTATTAATTTTATATAAAATAATTACTGATTCAAGATTATCATTTCAATTATTATTAGTTTCAATGAGTTTTAAGTTGATGTTCTTATTTTCATTGGGATTATCGAAAGATGTTTGTAAAGAGCTCAGCTAAACAGTGTGTTTAATCATTAAAATCAAATAAATTTAACATATCACTTGTTTAATACTAAAATCAAACCATCAATCTAAGTCGTGACGTAGACGTATCTGAGTGAGTTGACGTGGCAGTCATGAAGTAGAAAACTCCGAAAAACCAATCTCGCTATCACCTAGTCTTCTCCTAAAATCAAGATGTCGACCGGTATATACCCGGAGACAGAGCTCGTAGGATCCAACCAGATAGACAGAAGTAAGAGAAAAACGCTTACCGGTCCCACCGCTGCTGGAAAATGTAATCCCTGTCCTTTCTCTGTGGTAGCTTCAGTAATCTAACCCGGTGTGGGAGAAAAATCCTTATCGTTGGCTTCAATGGTTTTCGTCTTCTCATTTTGAAGGCAGAGCTTACCTTCATCCTGCCCCCTATTACCTAGGAAACTGAACTCAAGCCAGGTAAATCATCTAATGCAGGGAAATCTTAGGATCCAGCTCACTCGAAGAGTGTACGCTAACAGATTGAACCCCGTCAACTGGTCCCATATGCGTTGCGCCCAGCAACCCCCTACCTGCCCTCGGTAGGCCTTAGTATAATAGAAAGCTTTATAAGAAAGTCCTAAGTGGTTGGTACATCCTAGCAATTAACTTTCTAATTTAATAATGGAAATATATTTAGCTAAACAGTGCGATAGTAATCGGGAACATTTTCATACATTCCAATGAAGGGCTTGTCGTTTAAGACTCCTCCGTACACAATTACATTATAATTTAAAATTATATTTGGAGAGAGGAATTTCCCTGGAAAGTAATATTTAATTATAATTTCATGAATTTTTTATTATTCATAGAGAAATTTATTTTTAAACTTTATAATTTTTTAGGGGATATAACATAAATCCTTTTATATCTTAAAAAAATAAATTAAATGTAGTTGTCTAGTATATTATTCTGAATATTGATATATAAATATTAATACTAATCTATTAAAAAATATTGCTTTATTTACAATTTAAATGCATTTAATGAAGAAAAATTAATATTTAAAGATATAAATAATTTAATTATATAAGATATAAGCAAATACATCTTAAATATCATATAAGTGAAATAACAAAAGTTGATACTTGGTGTAGGAAAAATATCGAATAAAAAAATTAACTTGCCACCAGGAAACTTCCCTAAATTTTTTTATCATAAGATTGTAGCAGGAAAGTTACCCCCCTTATATATTTTTAGCAATTAAGTTGAAAGTGGCGTGAAAATCTACTGTAAATACTTCAGATATATCTGCTTCGTAGTCTCCGATAACAGATGGTAAAATTAGTAAATTTACAATATAAATTATTAAAGACCAATTTTAAGTTAAATAGCAATCAAATTTAGCTGTTTCCTTGTACTGCAATAAACTTTCGATCTAATTTAAGTTGAGTAAATAAATTTAAATAAATCCTAAGAATTGATAATTGGATATCTTACTCCAGTGCATTGATTTTAAGAGCAAAGAGCGATGAGAAAGCTAATATAAAGAGGACAATTCAAAATAAATTAAAATTTTAATATTTATAATTAAGGTAATTTATTTGTAATTGGCTTCAAGTTTTCTTGATCCATAGTATAATGTTATAATTAATATACAAATACTTAAGTTAATTTAAGTTAAAAATTCTTCGAAGTATTTAAAATGACTTAGGGGTTATATTATTTTTAAAGCTAGTTTAAAATCAATAAAACAAATTAAAAAATATAAATAGGAATGTTTAAGAAAAATATTTGCACTAACAAATTAATTATCGTTCCTACACAAGGCTTTGTAATTTTTATATATTATTCTTGTAGTAATCTAAAATTCAACATCCATATATTTAAGATTTAAAAAAATTGAAAATATAGAAAATCCCAAACAAACTTATTTATTATGGTTTTAAAACATCTGTAATCCCGGTATAAAATATATTTTACGCCTCTTAAATATGTTCAAAAATATAATAAAGAATTAATTTCTCCAATTATTTTGATATTTTTACTAATGAAGTAACTATTTTATGTCAAAATATTATCAAATTTAATAATTAATCTAAATATTATTTGGAAAATTATCTAATTAATGATGTTAAATTCTAAACAATTTAGCATATAATTTAAGAGCTAAATTTAGTTTCTTGGAACACTTTTGTAGAATACATTTATTCTTAGTGGCGGAAATTATATAAAATTTCTTGTTTGAAATTAAAAAATTTTCTTGTTTTGTTTTAACCAATTTTTAAATACTAAAAATTCAAGAGTGATTTACTTTAAAATTTATTGCTCTCAACACTTAAGCATTAAGCTTAAATAATTAACAGGGTCTTTTCATTTATATAATTAACATTAAATATAAAGCACCATTTAAAGAGGATTAGAAAAAGTTTTGAGAATTGGTTACAATCATGAGAGTTTGAAATAATATTAAAAATCATAGCTTCATGTTTTTAAGTTAAATATAAATATAATATTTTATTAATTTTATAAGTCACTAATTTTTCTTTAGATACCAAAATATAATGATAATTGGAATGGATATATGTTCTTTTAAGGAACAAAAGTTTAAGAAATATTTAAATGAAATTTTTTCAAATCAAACATGCTAATATTTTTCCTAAAATATGAATTATTATTAATATTTAATGCTGTTGGGAAATTAATACTGGGATTAAGTTAGCTAGATAAAATATGAATTAATTAATTACTTATTAAGCTAATATATATTAAAAACTCATAAATTTATTTATGTTTTTGCTATTTTATGTAAAATTTAGAGAGAAAGATCAATTTTAAAATATCAAAGAGCTATATTCAAAAGTACTGATGTAATGATACTAAGTTGAATTTATAAAAAATCTTCTGTAAATTAATTTTAATAATATAAAATTAATATTTTAAATATAAATTTTCAAAATTATATCAACTATTAATTTATTACAATTAACTTTATTTTTACTTTTCATATTTAAACAAAATACTAGATAAGCTTTTATGAATTAGTTCTATTTTTTCTACATTTTTCCTATTTCTAGATGTTTTTCTTTTTTTAACAGTAATAGTTTGGTACACACTTATTCAAAACTATCTTCACAATGCTTAGACTTTAAAATTTAATGGGTCTACTCCAATTTTAATTAAAAAATTAAAAATATATCTTAAGTTTGGAGTTGCAAAATTTAGATGAGTCATATAATTTTTTTTAGAACTTATTTATGCTTGTAAAATAATATCCCATATTTTTCTTATATCGATGCTGAATTCTAAATTTAAACTTGTCTAATCTATCTGAAATACTCAAAAACATCTAATAAATCTTTATAATTATATAATATGTAATTTGACTCGCTTTATCTCAGATATAAGTGTAATTTTAAGAAAATTTTATAAACTGAGCTAGCATAACCCGCTAAAATTAACGAATTCCAAAAATTTACATACTATTAGTCTCCAAATTATTATCAATTATTAAGAGTAATTAGAAAAATAAAATTAGAAATTTCTCGATTTTTGTATTATTTAAAATAAAAATGTATATAAAATCGTAAACAATTAAATTTCATTATAGACTTTGATAATAATTGAGATTTCCATTATTTCTTAGTAAGATAAATTTATACCGTTTTTGTGAAAACTTAAAAGATTTTTGCTAATAAACCTTATAAGCACAGTTTTATAGAGGAGAAATGAAAAGAAAAGACTTAAAAATTATGGAAGATAAACTTGACAGAGAGTTAATTCTTTCTTGTTATAAATTAAAATTTAACTCATGGCTCATAAAAATAATTTCTCAATGATTATAATAAATCCATTTGATATTTTATTCCCTTAAAAATATATATAATAAGACAAATAATTTTTTGTAGATAAATGTAAATTACTTAGTTTTAAATGATTAATAATAAAACACCCTAAAATTTCAAAAACTTTTAATTAGTTTTTTACCTATGCAAAGTTCAATAAATTGAAACAAAGATAATTTATATAAAATTGCAATCCTCAATAAAAAAAAGATATACAAAATAATACTTTGGATATAAGATACCTAAAACATCCAAATGAGTCAAGTAGCCAATATTTGATTTTAACCACAAACAGAAATATTTTAATTGATTAGATAATAGAAGATCTAAATAAAATAAATTGCATTAAATAATTCTATTAAAAAAGTGTGAAGTTCTATTTAATACTTGCAATAAACATTAAATCTGTAATAAAATTTATTAAAAAATATTAATTAAAAAATATTAAAAAACTTACTAAAAACTATAACAATAATATAACATTAAAAATTAATATTAACATTGAATCTCCTTTATTTTTCTTATTATATATAGATATATTTTTATAAAAAATATAACATTTAAGCTATATTATTTCTATTAGTAAATTTAAACAAATTTAAATTTATAATTATTTAAATTGATTTATCAATTTCAATATTAGATAAAATAATATTGATTACTAAAAATTGAAAATAAATCCATTTTTTTAAAATAGGAACAATTAAGTTTAATATTCTGATTAAATATTAAAAATTATTGAAAAATTTGATATATTTGATATAATAAAAAATTAATTATAAATAATTTCTATTGATTCATGTTTATAAAGTTATTTTGTTACTTCAAATCAGTAAGTCATGTTAGGTTTGAGAATAATTACGTATTATGTTAATTTTATAAGTCATCTTTTGACTTGATAAAATATTTATTAATAATAAATTTTAACATTGTATTTCAAAAGTCCTCAATTGTAAACTCAAATTATTTATATATTAATTTATTTAATATTGTGTATTTATAGATTTTAAAATTTATTAAATATTCTAAGTAGAATAAGTAAAACTAAAACTAAAACTAAAATTTTATTTTATAAGATATAGAAATAATGTGTTTGTATTTTATGAATTACTTAATTATTTTACATGTTAAAATTGATATTTCTTTTAATTATATTTATCATAAAGCTTAAAACTTAAATAAAGTTAATAAATTTTTTTTCAAAAACTCCATTAAATCATAAAGAAATTAATTATAAAATTTAATTTCCTGATAAAATTAAATAATTTAAACAAAAGAAAAAAAGTTTTAAACTTTATATTTTCAATAATAAGTTGAATTTATTCTCTAAAATACCATCCAGAGGATACTTTTTAAGTTTAATATGGATTAATATCATTAATACTTTAATTCTGTAGTTACGTCTGATTCATATTTTGACATTAATTTGAATTTAACCATCAATGTTATCAGTTTACTATTTAATTATAATTATTAATTTTATTATTATTATTAATGCTGTTTAAAGATTAAATTAATAATTGGTTAAGAAGTGAATCTAAAATAAATATTTTATAATAAATTATAAAACTAATATCTTTCTAGAATAACTTTTTATAACTCTAAGGCCATGAGAAAGTGAATCGTCTAATTTGTTAAATACTATTCTGCGTAGTTAAACAATAGATATACTTCTTCCAAAGAGACTATGAATTAATCATTTCTCCACAATTGATGAAGATGTCTCGAATAATTTGAGTTTTAGGTGATAAAAAGTAGGGAGAAAAATAAAGGTTGTTAGTTCTTAATATTTTAGTAGACGAGAAATAGAAGAAAAAAATTTATAGAATTCATAAACACATTAGTATAGAGAACTATAATTGCAGGAACTTTAGCTGTGGCATTTTTTTCAATTTTTTATGTACTTTTATCTTCAAATCATAGAAATACTTATTCTAAAAAAATTGAATTAAAAATTTTGCTAGTTATAGCAATAAATTGAGATATGTATATATTTACTTGAGATTACCAATTATTATTACTAAATTATATATTATTTAAAAAATATTTATAAAAATTAATTTTACTTTCTTAAACCTTTTTGAACAGGCATTTGATGATGATATTGCTTAATTACACTTGTTTTTCCATTTTTTTTCGATCTTTTAAATGTATATATCGGCATTATCTCTCCTTCAAATTCAGAAAATATTGATGATTGGTCAAATCTTAAACAATAAATTTATTTATTAAGTTGTTATTATTATAAGAAAATATAATTTTATTTAAAGTTACCTAAAAGGATTTTATTAAAATTAATTTATAATAAATATTAATTTTTATCTTAATGAGATATTAAAAAACAAACTAAGACAAAATAGAAAAAATAAAATAAAATTATTATTTGTGATAATAAGATTGCAGAAATATTAATCAGCTTTGAGATACTATATTTTCAATTTTAATTGTTAATTTTTCTTATTATTAAAAAAAAACATGATTATAATGGGAATCGAACAAATAATTTATAGTCTTAATTGCTCTATGGCTTAGAATATTTTCACAGTCTATTATTTTAGCTTTACTCTCTTCAATCACTTTTATAAAAATGCTTAGAAAAATTAATACAGATATTTTAAGATTTAATAATGTTTGCTGTAAAATTTTTTGAGATACAAAAGAAAACCTTAAGAATTAAAAGAAATACCTTAGAGAATTCCATAGATAAAAGAGAAAATTAATAATATATTTTGTTGAATCAACAAAGAGATAGAGAGGAAAGTGTATTTTATAAAATCAGAATTAAGCTCAAAAAAATCATAGCTAGATGTAGAAGAATTTTAAATAAACATTAAAAATGAAATATGTAAGTACATGAAAGCTAAAAGTTTTTTAATTATTAAATTATTTTTTAATTTAATTTCATGATTATTAATGATCATAATTTAAATATTTAACTTATATATCACATAATTTGAGAGACTTTCAAATTTAACTAAATTTTTTTCAAAACTTTTATCAATAGAGTTTTATTTATTATATATAGTGCTATTTTATTTTTAAATTTAAGGTGTAAAATAGCATATTCCCACCTACTTGCTGATAATCAAAAATCATAAACCTCCTTTATACAGTAATTGAAAATTTAACTCTGATCTGATAAGTTCAAGCAGTAATAAAATCAATAAACTTTAAATTTAAAGATAAGCAATCTGAACTCATTTATCTTTAATTTATGTCATCTAAAATATCAAATCATAGTGGACAGGGCACGTCATCAAATCTAATTAAAAATTAGCATAATAAATTGAATAATTTGGGTATGTAGTCAAATTCTGCTAAGAATTCGACAGAAAAAAAATTTACTATAATGATATCATTGTAAAATCAAATTATGAACAATCATTTAATATTAAAAATTAACATTTAAACTTTATAAAGTTAGACTTAAGTATAGCAATAATATATTAAATCCTAAATTGAAAAATATTACATAACAATTTACAAGTTTCTAATTGTTTTTAATATTTTATTTTATTTAAAAGAAATACTTATGCATTTAAACTGATTTAGAATTTAAATTGTACATTCATTTAGAATTAAAAAAATTTACTTCAATTTTATAATGAAGGTTAAGAAGTTCTATTAAATCTATTCTAAAATTAAAGAAATATTTCAATGATAAAATGAAATCTGTAAATTTAACACTTGTCTGAAATAAGTCTATAAATTAATTAACAATTTATTTAGTTAGAAATATTAATTATATTCGAATCATTAAAACTAATTTATATATGTAACTTTAAATCATCACCATGAGTCCAATAAGAACTTCCTTATATGTAGATAAATTTAAAATTAAAAATTAAAAAAAATAATCTAGATTCTATGTCAAAAGTCCTCAACAGTAAACCTAAAGTATTTATTTTACTATAAATGGGTAATTGGGTATTATTATTTTAAAATTGCCATTTTAAAATAAAAATAAAAATTAAGTGAGAATAAAAACGATTCGTATTTATTATTAACAAAAATCAAGATGAAATATTTATAATTTTATCCGCTTTTTCGAGTTTTTTTAAAAAAAAAATACAATTCAACACAACATTTTATAATTATTTGTAATTATTTTTCGAATATTTTCATTATAGTATTATAGTTTTTTAATATAAATATTAGAGAAGATATTTAAATAAATAGAATTGTAAACAAGTTTAAACTTTCTATTGTGATTGTTAATTTAAATTTACTTTCTGTGGTGTTTCCCAAAGATCTTTTTCTTAATTTTTAATTGCTAAATATCATTAATATTTGATGGTGTAGGGATGTCTAATACTTTTTTCAAATTCTTCTGAAAACCAGAATTGACATCAGTTTATTGAAAATAAATTATAATTAGGTAATAAAAATAATATTAAGCTTATTTTCTTAATGTCTGAGCTGGCATTTATAAATGGAGGTCCATATTTACAGCAGTTTTTCTTCTTTGATTTGTTTTTCTTTTTTAAGCTTTCTAAATTTTTATGGGCTTTTGATCCATATCTAATTCAGTAAATATTGTTGATTAATCTATGCTTAAATATATAATTTACTTTATTATGAGAAATTATCATTGATATAAATAAAGAATTATAAATATGTTATAAAACCTCACAATTTATAAAGATTCTTATAAAAAATAAACTTATTTTAATTTGATTTATATCTTGGATAATTTTTTTTTAGAATTAATCATAATATTTTGCCATTTTTAGTAGCATGAAAATCTTACTAATATAATTATGCTTGTCAAATGATTTGATTATTACTGTTGAGTGTTCAATTAATTATCTGCATTTTGAGATTGCATAGAAGTATTGTTATTGATTTAGATTTTTTGCTTTACGCATTTTAATTTCCGACATAAGTCTCCCATTTTTAAATAATATAAATTTAGAATTTAATTAGCAATTATATAAATGAAAAAATTGTAATAATTTAGAGAGAGATCATGTATCCGAGATTTACGAAAATGAAAAGACCAGTCAACAGAATCGTTATAGGGGAAAATTATCAATTTATAATTAAAAATTTAATAATGAAATTCCTAATAAAAATAGATATTCATTATTATATAAAAAATATTATTCATGCAATAATAAGAATTTAAAATATAGTACTTTAACAAAATTAAAAAATACGTTTAACTCAATTATAAAATAAGATTTATTTATTTGTCTCATTTAAGATTTATTTATATTAATTGATTAATGTTTAAGGAATTTGGAATTCAAAATAAAATAATTAATCACACTTTTTTACTTGAAATACAATTTTTGTTAAGCAATTTATGAAATTTTCTCTAAAAATTGTTTAATTTATAACTAACTCAATTTTTTACATCTTTAAATTTTGTATAATACTCGTAAGAAATATTATAGTTAAATAGGGAATTTATTTGAAATTAGTATGAAGAATATTTTCTTAATACACCATATTTGTGATTAATTGTTTGAATTCATTTATAAAATAAATCTATATTTCACTATTTAATAAAATCTTAATTTTTATTTTATTTCTCTTATTTTTTACCCTTATAGTTAAGTATCCTATAATTAACTTTACAATTTTAATATAATAATATAATATTTATAAGTTCATTTAAAGCTCATCATCAAGCTTATAAAAGTCAAGAAAGGGTATAAATCCATAAATTATAGTTATTATACATGTCTCACTAAAAATTTCAAAATAGTTCTTAGTTGGGTCCAAGTATGGTTTAAGTTGAATTAAGTACACTAGCGTAAGAAATTGTAGAAATATTATTATGTTTATCTGAATTCCTTGGCAGTAATCTAGAAACACTAAAGTTATCCCAAATATTATATATGATTTAAAAAATATTTGTCTTTTTATGATCTTTAATGTTGAAAACTATCTACAACTATCTTTTACACCCTCATCAAATGGAGAAAATCTGGCTTTAAAATATATCGGGAATTGAAGCTTTATATATGATACTGCATAAACTGAAATTATTGGAAATATCATGCAGAAAACGAAGTAAAAAAGTTATAATAAATATTTAATTAAGAGAATGATTGAAAGTAGAGATCCTAATGAGTCTGTTATATAAATAAAAGTCAACTATAAATTGCAAATTATGTGGGAAATATTAGTACTCTTGAAATATTGCATAATTGCTAAACTCTTAAAAATGAAATAATGAAAAATAATTATGAATTTAGCTATTTGCTGAGATTTAATCATATTATTATTATAGAATTAATTTAAATTATTAAGTACAGAGATTATCATACACATGTGTGTAAAAAAGTTATATTTAGGTTAAATATAAGTAAACTTCTATCAATAGATATTTAAAAAAATTGTGAAACTTTAAGTTAAAATAAAAAGATTATTAACACTAAGCGAACATCAAAATCATATAATTTTCCAAATTGACTTATTCTCTGATTATATTGATAGATGAACATATGCAAAGCTCAAGCTAGGATTAAATAAGAATTAAATTAATTTGTCATTTATGATTCAATAGCAAATCTTATAATGACATTGTAATATAGGTTTTTGTTTAATCTCTTTCTGAATCGTTTAATACTATAGAAATTGTCATAAATCTAATAATTTCCTTACAATCCAATTTATATAAACTATATTTTATTAACTTAGGTTCCTAATAATTGCAATAGCCTTTCAATTACAATAATTATTACGATTATGAATAGAAAGTAAAAAATTAGGCCCAAGTTATTGATCAAATTTACTGATTAATAGCCTAAAATTTCAAAGTAGCTGTTATGAGCATATGCTTGATTTTCAAATTCAGCCATGTTAAATAGAATTTTATCAAAATTATCTGTCGAAACGAACTGAAAGTTAAATAATTCAATATTTATTTAATAATTTTTAGGATTTAACTTGATTTCAATTGAGAATAACACCCCCCAATAAATATGCTCATAATCATAATAGAAATATGGTTTAGTTTATTTGAAATCTTACTATGATAATCATAACAAAATATAGAAATGATAAGAATTATTTGAAAGTTCGTCAATTTATTTATCATCCTAAAAGCACTTATAAAATTATTACAATTTGAGCATTTTTAATTTTAAATGTTTGATTTGAAACTATTTTTTATGTTAACTCACTCTTATTTTTATTAAAATTATTGTTAAAATTTTCAAGTAAATTCTTTTTACCCTCAGAAGGGCAAGTTACATTTAATCAGTTCTTTAGCATATTTAAATTAAAATAAGATTTATACCTAAGATATAATAATCTATAGTATAGTGAACAATATTTATGACTATACAAAATCTTATAAATTTTATAATTGCTATTTATTCTTACTGAATTGAAAATAATAATCTAGTGTAGATATTACTTAAACAATTAGATTTTTTAAGTTGTCTTAAAAATATAATATTAATTTAAGTCTTTTTTATATATCACAAATTGATCAGAAATTATTAATTCATTACTAATTTAAAATATATTATTGATTGATTTTAAGTTGAAGATAAAAAATACTCTATAAGCGATAAAAAATGAAGTAAAGTGTTCTTCGCAGATATTAGATACTAAACGTTACAACTAAAATTTAAAATTTTAGAAATAAACTTGAACAATTTTATTTTAATTATAAGAAACAAATATATCTTCTTAAATCTTTAAGTTGTAAACATTTAATGTTATTATAAAGTTAGATAGTTAATAGTTTTATGACATTTATAAGCTCAATTAAATATATTAAATGGTTTTTTTTTTAAAAAAAGCCTTATTTGTTGAGATTTCATATAATTGTAATTTGTAATTTAAATTACAATATTAATTGAATTAAATCTTGATATGTAAGCTTATGTAAAATTTTAATCATTATATTAATTGTAAATTACTATATAAAGTTAGAAATATCAATGATCGATTTAAAAATGAGTTATATATTTGCTGGAGTTCTAATAGTCATTAATGGTAAATGTGTGATGTATTAAAAGCCACTTATCATATCCCACAGTAATTACATACTTTTAGACCTAAAAAAATTAAATAAATTAAATTCTTACAAAAGCAGGTTTATAGCAAAGTTAGATCCCATAAAACTCTAAAATGAAGAGGAGGCCCCATCTCCAAATTTAGTCAATTATGCTTACAAGCTTTCATGAAAATAATATATGCTATAATAATGTATTTCAGATATCTAAGGGGGCAAAGATTTACTAATTTCATAGTTTTTAGTAATTGACATCTTCATATCTTTATCCTGAAACAAGTAGTTTTCCTTAAACTATATCACTAGTTTATCAGGTACCTATGTAATTCTTAAATACAAATTTATTTACACTGCCTTGAGAAACTTATTTTAGATCCTAAAAGATAATTTTGATTGTTAAGATATCAGCATTATATTAAAAACCCCTAAACCTTTATTGAGTTTTATGTATGTTTTTCTTTGATATTGGTAATGTTGAGGATTAGGGAATTTATGGAGTTTAATTACAACTTGTTTTCTACTTTCATTTTATTTTTATATTTTTAGCAAGTAATTATATGTGATCCAATTATGTTTTACTTTAGACTAATAAAATTTGATGATATCAATTCTTATTTTTAAAGAGAATGAAATCTCAATGCTCTACATAGTTTGTATGATTTTATCAAAATAATTCGATATCATCCAAGTTTCAAATTCCTGATTCGAAGTTGCTTTTTTTCATTAGTTATATACTCTCAAATATAGTTTTGTTACTTTTTAGGAGTCCTTCAAATTAAGTTTCAACTTAATTAGGAGTATAAATATGTTTATACTTTCAAATTTAAGTTCTCCTAATTTAATTTTAACTAAATTCTAATTTAATTAATACCTTATTTGGAAGTCCTTCTGAATAAATTGTCTATTAATTAGGTGCTATTTTAATTAAACTTGCCCTTAAATCTGTTTATCCATATCTAAAACCTATTTAAAACTTCTATATCCTTCTCCAGAATAACATTTTATTTGGTCTCCTATATGATACCTATATTTAAAGTGCTCTGCCAATCACTGATTTCCAGGCCAGTTAAAATTTTTGCTTCAAGTGGTTTAGAGTTCTCTTCACCTTGAGTTTCTTCAGCTGCTTAAACGTAGATTGTGAAAATCCATATGGAATTAGGCTAACTCTATCTGAGTTTAGAACAATGTTCTATATATGCTTGTCAACTTATTTTCTTCCACAAAAACTGGTTCAAGATTGACTTTTTGGCACCCCAATATTCTAGATAGACTTTGGCTTAATTCTATGTAGAATTTTTGCTTCCTGATTTTATGAGGAATCACAAGGAATAGAGTCTCGAGCAAAGGTAGTTGGCAAGAAAAAGTTCAACTGGAACCAACTGTAGTGAATATGTGATTTTGGAAATCTACATATATTTTATTGAAATTATTTTTAATTAATTTTTGTTAATTTAATAAAATCTTTTCTTATTATGTTAAAGACTATTAATATCTAATTTTTTCCCTTATTTATTTTGTTTACGCATTTTTATGTCTAAAAAAGGTTAGCCCCTGAGCAAATTGTTAAAGGCCCGAATTATATGAGCCAATTGTTAATAAGTTGAAGAAATACCTTTACATACTTACCTTTTAAGTCACAAATGAAGCCTTATTAAGATGGGAGTTACAAATTTTAAGTAATAAACAGCAATTAATGGTCAGATAAATGCAGCTATCTGTCTCATCTAAAAAGCTATCCCTAAGGAAAAATTGTTTAATTAAAAATCGTATAGAATAAATTATTATAAGATTGAAATACATTTCAATTCATTTAAACTCAAATTAATGAGTAAAATGAATAAAATATTTTCTTTGAAATTTCTCAAATTTTTGATATTTATTTATTAAATCATAAAGATTTTATTAGTCTGATAAATATAAGCTCTGACAAAAATTAGCAAACTCTATTTTATTTCAAGTTGCTAATAAAACTTTAATTTTTCAAAATAATTTTTTTTTGCTTAAATTTCAAAAAATTATTAATGAATAAAATATTTTCAGATATTAAAATGATTGATATTGTAGAAATAAATTTGAATTTGGAAAATTAATTATAATTAAATTAAATATTAATAAAAATCGTGGCAGTTAAAGTTGGCCAATTTGAACGATCTTGGGCTCATTCGATTGAGAATTTAAAATTAGCTGGACTTTACTATTGGCGGTACTATTTTATCGCATCTCTGGAGCGAGATAACTTCACTTTAATGTGAGGGTATAATTTATTGAATTTATATGCATTTAATTAAAGTGAATTTATCTCGCTCCCTAGATGCAATAAAATAGTGCCGCCAATAGTAAAGTCCAGCTAATTTTAAATTCACTATCCAATGAGCCCAAGATCGTTAAAATTGGCCAACTTTAACTGCCACGATTTTTATTTATATTTAATTTAATTATAATTAATTTTCCAAATTCAAATTTATTTCTACAATAATATTTATCGTTTATGAAAAAGTAGAAAAATTAAAGATGAATGTTTTTAAAATTAAAAATTTTCATCAAAGGTTTTGAAACATATATCAAATCATATTTTAAACAAAGGGTAAGTTAAAAGATTCTCTTAAAAAAGTCTATAATATTTTTAAATCAGAATGAAAATGAATCTTCATACTGACACAAAGAAATCCTGATCCATAACATTACCCATATCAATCAAAGCACAAATAAATCTAATTAAGGGGTTTTGGGGTCTTGACTCTGTAATGTTATAGTTGCACTATTCTAAGCTATCATCTGATTTTTTCATTAGAATCAAAAGTGACTTTTGTAATATGATTTCACTATGAGTCCATATTTTCATATCATTATTACTAAAATAGATAAGAATAGGAAATATTAGAATTAAAAATATATCAGTTTAAAGTATATTATTACAACTGGCACTAATTACATTTATTGATAATTTTAATTTGATTTATATTATGACCAAATTTGATAATTAATTTAAAAATATATATAATTATTAGTGTGCAAGTGTGCAAAAATATAATCATTAGACTTGGGATTGATTATTTGCACAATTCTGAAATATATAATTAGTTTTATAATTAATTAGTTAGAAATGACTTACTCATCTCTCCTCCTAAATACCCGTGTCTCTAATGGTTTTCGGCAATTTCATCTGGCATGTTGAACTGTATCTCATGAGCAGCTATAGCAGTGCCTTCTAACTCGCAGCATTAACACCGTGTATTGGAAAGCCGCCTTCGACATCTCTCACTAAGAACTCTAATACGCCGTCTTACAGCTGATCGAATGTGATGGTGAGGATATTGTCGCCAAACTAAGCAATCTGTGGTTGAAGGTTTCTTATAGATTCGGTTAGAATAGAACATGAAACTTACTGTAACAGTATGAACCGTCTTCACTTTAGGCTGCGCGGAACATGCCGCCACACAATTATGGGCATTGACTCGGATGAAATTATATTCAAGATCGCAAACACATTCTTCATCAACGAGGTTACTGTAGACATTTTCGCTTGAGGCCCCTCTTTAGCATTGGTTTAACTGGTCATAATAAGCTGAATTTTGTTATTGGTGCAAAAACCATCAGAGCCTCCGTATTACCTAGTAAGTTGCATAAAATACATCTCCGTGTCAGAATGATGCAAACCGGCTTTTATTTCTAACTAATTAATTATAAAACTAATTATATATATCAGATTTGTGCAAATAATCAATCCCAAGTCTAATGATTATATTTTTGCACACTTGCACACTAATTATATATATTTTTTAATTAATTATCAAATTTGGTCATAATATAAATCAAATTAAAATTATCAATAAATGTAATTAGTGCCAGTTGTAATAATATACTTTAAACTGATATATTTGTAATTCTAATATTTCCTATTCTTATTTATTTTAGTAATAAAAAATATAATTCATGAAATCTATAATATCATAAGAGAATTTGATATACACGGTGCCAGAAAATGTAATTCGAGAAATATAAGCTGTGAGTTGTTTTCCTTAGGTTTTAGGTTAATTCTGAGAGGACAGTTTTGCCATTAAAGTTTGCTATTATAATTAGTAGTAAATATTGCCTATATCGCTTGTTGAACTATTATCTGACGAAGTAGATGAGGAAGAAGAAGGTATATTGTAATCAGCAAGATAAAAAATAAAATTAAAAACAAGATTAATTTTATCAGGATCAATTGCTTTTGACTTTTCGACTTCAACGTTTATAATATACGATTAAAACCCTAAAAACCTTCAGGAATTTGATCGAATTATTAATTGTAAAAGAGTTAAGTTTTATTGAGGGAAATTATTTGAGTATTAATGAGGGCTAATTAAGGTATTAAGAGTTAAGATTTATTATTCTTAAATGAAGAGACATAAGAAAACTAATTTTTATAAACAACAAAAAATACTCTAAGATTGTGAGTTGATATTTTTTTTATTTTAACTATCTTTTCTTGTATTATATCTCTTTATAATACTTATGTTATTCTGATTAAGAAACCTTTTTCCGTAAGACTTCTATATCAATTTTGGCAAAATGATAATTTTAAAACTGAAAAAAGAAATATAAAAAGAATAATCTAAATCTTAATAAACTTTACAAATTAAATTATAGGCAGGAACTCCAAAATTATTGTAATTCGATATACTTATATATTTTTAATGATTAATATCTATAACATCAATTAACTTTAAAAACTATTAGTACATGAAATAGATATGAAAAATTACAGATCTTTTTACGAGTTTGAATTATTCCTAATATTTAAGACAATAATTAATGAAAAAAAATATGATATTTTGAATTTCACGGTGGTCTAAAGTTTAGAATATGTCCATTTCTATGCTTAAAAGCTGTAATACTTCACAGTAACATGCTATATGGGAAACAACCAAACTAAATGTGTAATATAGGTTTGAGTTAAACGCTATACTTATTAATTTAATATGAATGCAGGTTCTTTAATCTGAGCATTTATTTGCTTAATTTTATAAATTAACCTTTAAAATATTTATAACCCGCAATAAATCCATATGAAGTATGCATCGTTAATTATTTCACTTTTCAATTAAAAAAGGCTCTATAACCGATATTAGGGTTTTGTATGAACCAGGTGAATTTTAGCTGAATTTTCTCAGACCTATATTTATACTAAACTACCCATTTATTTCCTTTGATGGAGAGAGAACTAGCTGATCTTTATTTAAGCTAATAAATTTCGTAGCTTGCCCTCCTTGTAATTATATTTTGAACATAATATGATGAAATATACTAATTCTATGATAATCTTTTGCCCGAAATCATTTTTAATAGAGGGCAACTTAACTTTACGCTAAGTTCCTGCTAGCATGAATATGTCTTAAGGTTAATTATGGAACTAAATAATTTAAGAAAATAATTATAATATCTCGGGATTTACATCTTTACTACTATCTTAATACTAGGTATAGTATTATGAAAAGATTTAAATTAAAAAATAATCTATTTTAAAAAGATTCTTAGATTTCATATTTTTTTAGGTTTCTGTCAAATTTAAATTGTAAAAATAAATACTTTTATATTAAGAATAATTTGGACCTAAGACTATAATTTACCAATCTTGCAGCAATGTAATATTGCAAAAAATATATATAAAGGCACAATTTATCTTATAATTCAATTAATTTTATTTAAAAAAAATAAAATAACTATTGTTTCTTTTAATTCTGAAATGTAATATTATGATTTTGTATTCATTTATAATAGTGTAATTATTATTTTGAATTGATTTATATTATACAATTTATACTAACCAATTTTATCAATATTTTCTTATTAGCCATAAAAATCAATCTGTGTTGACACAAAGTAAGTACCGATATCTTTAGTCAAATTTGTGAAAACATCGTATTAACTCTGTGTCGCTAAAACATGATATACATTTTTAATTATTTCATTTTATAAACACATAAAAAATATATATTTATGATGCTGCATA
The DNA here is from genome assembly GCA_000711775.1 of Oxytricha trifallax. Classification (NCBI taxonomy): domain Eukaryota; phylum Ciliophora; class Spirotrichea; order Sporadotrichida; family Oxytrichidae; genus Oxytricha; species Oxytricha trifallax. The sequence continues at coordinate 50,992 of ARYC01017211.1, forward strand.
AAATAGGGAGCACTACCTATTGTTACATTTATTAATTTGAAATTGCATGAAGAATCATATATTTATTAAATTTTCAAAATTATTGAATTTTTTTTAACAAAATTCAAATTAATTTAAAAACATTTAAATTTTACCAACTTTTAAAAAGACTGAGATTTTAAACTAAAAAATATTATTTTAGAATATATCCATATTTATTATACCCAAAATAACCAAAAATTGACATATTAAAATTAATAATGATTATTTATTTACCTATAGTAAATATAGAGAAAATAAAATTGATCATCTTTACGAATTCATCTAATATTTACCAATTAAATTAAATATTTTTAAAGTATATTTAATTACTTAGAAATGATTTTAAAAAGAATTAAGTGAAATATAATAAAATTATGATGGCATAAAGAATTTGTACATTCATACTTTACACTTTTTTCTACAATTTATGTCTGTGAGCTCAAGAAAATAAATAATTAAATTCTAAAATCAATGGATAGTAGTATAGATATGGTACTGGATACTCTAGCATTTTTATACATTAATTAGATAATATTAATATTTTGAATGAGAATTCACAAAGTGTTTAAACCTCCATCTAAAATGGTATTTCTCTAAAACAATAATAAATATTCCTACATATAAATGTAACTCATATTAAAAAATAGAATTAAGATTTTGAATAATAATTTTAATTATTTTTTTCTCTAATTTATATAAAAATTTTGCTATAAAAGATCAAAATACTAGAATAAAGCTTTATTTAAAAATAAATTTAATATATAAATTAAATAGATAACCAAAATTTCTATATTTACATATTTTTAAGTTAGATGCCTTTAATTTAAAAATAAGCCTATTATAAAATTACTTATTGAAGACCAAAATTTATTAGTTAATTAGATAAAAAATTATTATGATTATGAGATTAATTTAATATTAAATTGTATATGAAAAATAAATAATTAAATTGAAACAGCTGTATTAATTAACAATCACTTTGCACAGACTATAAGTTAAGTTGAATGTCTTTTTCCTTAGAGTAACACTTTGTGGAGTATAGCTCAATGTAACAGTTTTATTGAGAATTGGCTACTTAAATTCTATAAATGTTTCTGTAAAGAAAGTATTTTCAAAAAATTTATACATTTTTAATATGCGAAAAAGAAAGTATCAGGCTCAGTTACAGAGAAATAGTTATTACCCTCTTGTTCTCTGAAAGCTCAAATATTTGAACTTAAAATTAAAATATTTGCTTTTAAATAAAATTGTATAATACAAAAAAATAGTTTTAAATAATCATCATTGAAATTAAATCTAATTGGATCATCTTTTTTACACTTTATTTCATTAAAGAGATTAACTCTGAAAAGATAATATTAATATAAATAGTGAACTTAACAAGAATTATAAATATTTAAATAATAAATATTATTGACATGTAAAAGTAGTTGTAAAACTTTAATATAAAGTTTAAGAAGATATTTTTTCTCATAATACATTATTTATTTATTTTTAGGTAAAATATTAAAGCATAGTAATATACTAGATCATTTTCATAGCAGTTGTCTAATTAATAGGAAGCTATTTTAAAGTTGCAATCTTAAACAATATACTCAATTGTTTATTTATTAAAATTAATCATAGGACAGAAGGCACGTATAAATTAATAAATGTTTCATTAAATTATAAATAAGTGTATTATTTATAATATATTAAATCTTTTAATTAAAACTTTTAAATAACTTATTATTTATGGTATTTATAAATATTATTACTGCATAATTATTTAATTATTTTCTTTGAACAACTTACAGAATTATGGATAATAGATGTTTACTAAGATAAAAAGAGTTTATGTCTTTAAAAAAATATTTATCTTATAAATATAAATTTTATTATCATTGATATATAAAATATGAATTTGCTTCCATTTATAATAGGTTAACAACATAAACTTTAAATAAATTCTTATTATTCCATTTTGGGTGATCAACAATTTTCTAGTATTTAATTCAATTACTTTTTTTTAAAACTTTCTGATTAAATAATGAATAAAATAATTATACCATTAATTGCCTATAATATCTTTGCATAATAAGTAAATACTCATAAATTAAAAGACTGGCAGAGTTAAAAAATCATTTTATTAAGTTAAATATTAAAAATAATGATTAAGTTATCATATAACAAAATACTAATTAATTTCACTTGCATATTTTTATTATAATTAGCTAGTTTGGTTCAATGTACAATCAAAACCCCAAAACTTTTTCAGTAGTTTGATTGAGTTTTTGATTGATAAAAGTAGGCAATTAATGCATACTTTATTAGGGTTTAAATGTAATGAAAATTAGTGTGTATTTTAGGTGTTGTATTTTAAATATTCACTCAAACAGTACCTTGGCATCATAAGGCAACTTTCTAAACTTAATTTCTCCTAACCAACTAATAATCTAGTCGATTGTATGTTCTGCTCTATTGTTAGGCTTCAGGAAAATTTGCTCAGCCATATCTCTCATTTTACCTTTTATCTTATCTTGCTTTAAATACTGCTGGATTCTTTGCTTTTTGAATCTTTTTCTCTTCTACAACAGTAGTAGTCATTCTGCATATCGTACTCTATTATTATTGCTGCTAGAGCCCAGATGTCCCACCTAAAATCTCCTTCCCTCCAGTCTTCTCTCTCTGGAAAATATAGAGGAGTGCCGCGAACGTTGGCCAGTCCTGAAGACTCAACTCTCTACGATCTATATCTAATGAAGTCTATTATTACCACTCTGAGTGGTGAAAAGTCAAGCATAATGTTTTCAGGCTTTAAATCTCTGTGCACGTATCCTAAAGTATGAAGCTCCTTAATACCTTTGCAGACATTTGTTAGAATAAGAGGTAGATACTTTGGACACATTTAGTCTTGAATATAGTCTCTTAATATCATTTAGTATATAGGTAGGCTAAAAGCTACATGATTTTAAGCAAGGAGAATTACTTCAAGTTTAACTATAAATCTACTCTGTCTATCCATTCATTGACTTCCATGACGAATGAAAATTTTACTTCTTCGAGTACAAAGCAGTTTACTTCCCAGATCCACAAAGACATAAAATCAGGATGCTAAAAATCCATATAGAATTAGCGCTAAATCTAAAACGATTCCTAGGGTGCCATAAGTAGCTTCCTGAACTAGAATGTGTGGATAAGACCTTATTAAAGTGCAAAAAAAGAATAATGTTCGAAAGTCATATAGAAGTTGGCTAGATCTAAATAGAATTCAACCATGTATATTGAAGCAGCTGAAGTTATTCAAATTTAAGATAGTCAATAAACTTAGCAAGAAATTTTTTAACCAGCATGTAAAAGTATGATTGCCTTATTAAGAGTTTGATACTCATTGACAAACTCCATTTGATTCTTATCATCGAATTTAAAGTAATTGAATGGATAAATCTTGTAAACAAACTGCTTATCATTATGATTTTTTTCTCAAAAATATCCTCAAGAGTAAGATAACTTTCTTTGCACTCTGTTAGACCAATTATATTCAATATTAGAAGCTTGAGTGCATGCATCTTGAGAGTAATTTTTTCTATCTCAGAGGGGTGAGGTTTATCGCTGCTTTAATGAGTTTATTCTCTTTAATAACTCTTTGCTCCAGAGATTATAAAGGTTCTCTTGGCTTTCTTTTCTGAAGGTATACTTCACCAGTCTCAGGATCTATGGCCTAAAACTTCTTGCCATGGTGTTTTTCAAGGTGAACTTTTAGATCCCTTGAATGATTGTATTACTAATTACAGTAAGGGCAGAAATATTTTCCATCTATTTTATCATGCTTAAGATAGAGCTTAAGCATTAAAAAAGAAAAAAGAAAAGATAGAGCTTGGGTTTGTTAGAATGTTGCTCTAAAGTATGACGTCTAGAGAGCAGATTTATAAGTAAAGTTTTTCTAATACTCTTCACAAAAATGTTCTATCTTTATTTCTTTTTTCTCTTCCTCCCCTTCAGCCATTTTTATTGGTAAATTTCTTAGCTCTGCATTTATATTTAGCAATTGAATTGTTATTCAAAGTCTGAGACCTTAGGTATGAGAATTTCAGGTTCATATTAGGTAGAGGCATCACAAGTCTCAATTTTCTTTTGATTCATGAAAGAAAATTTTTGTTGGCTTATGCCAAGTAATGCCGCTTTTCTAGGTAAGTTACAGCTCATTTTATAAATACTATTAATAATTATATAAACTGTATAAATTCTACATTTATACTGGAGTAAAAGCATATCCTCAAAGATTTAGAGAGGTTTGATAAGAACAGAGTGTGTGACATTAGTTTCAATTTTCTGAGATATTTTATTTACGAATTCATCCATTTTAAACATTAAAATCTACCTAAATGTGTTTTGTGAAGTTAGGTGGTCCTCCTAAATTTTTTCTCGCAAAATTAGGTGGGGAAGTTTTAAAATTTAATTTTTTTAATGTACCCTAATACGGTTTTGAACTTTAACTTAAACTCCTAATAAAGTTTGAACTTAATTTGGAGGACCTCCTAAAATAATTAAGCATTATTAGGAGCAATTTAATGGAGATAGATTGATAAAAATGGAAATCAATCTGTGAAACTTGGAGCAAGTTTTTCAATGCTTCTCCGCATATCTTTTCAAGGTTGACCTCCAGTAGGTCCTCCCTATTTAGTAGTAAGATTTTAATAAACTTAGAATGGATATCCATAATTTTAAATTTCATTAACATTTCTAGAAAGAGGAAGCAAGATGGAGTCTAAGAATGATGCAATGAAGAGAATTTAATCTCAAGATTTAATAGGAAAATTCAGAAGTAAAGAAGAGCTTTACAGATGTTTGGTATAGTAAGATAAGTTTTCACTTATAACTAACTTAATATCCAAAGTCGGATTGTTCTTGCCAACCTAGTAAGGAACAAAAATATCATTCTTAAAGGCGTTGCTAAGTGAAGAGAAAAAACTTTTAAGTATAATGAAATCAGAATGATCGAGATACCTAACAATCCTGAAATATCAGTAACAAACCTCTATGATAATGCTATGAGTGATCCTGATGTTGCTCTCTACCTTCCATCAAAACTACAACTCTCTAAGAAGTTACCCGAGAGAAACTTCTTCTTTGGTGTTCTTGGAACTCTGAAACCTGAGTACTTAAATGATATAATTTAAGAAGCTCATAAGAAAAGGTATAGCATCTCTCCTGAAGAAAAAGAGAAGCAGGGAATTAAATCAGCGACACCTGGCTGTAGGAACTTCAAAAAAGCATCATTTAATCTCAAGTAAGCATTGTCTTATAACTTTATAGATAAACCTGGCACTGCAATATACTTGATGAAAGAGCGCAAGCAAATTAAACAGAGAGAGAAAGTCTCAAGTAAAGCATGAATTGAGTAAGAGACTCTTCAAAGATTTATAAAAGGCAGACAAGATGAGCATAGATGCAGGAGCTGGCAATAAGAGAAGAAATACAGGCCCAAGCAAGCCTTAAGAGGAAGAAAAGAAAGATAAGCCAATCCCATTATGGGTTAGTTTAATATGTGAACTTATTCATTCGCTTAAATCTGAAACTTATTAATAAATATTCATTCTTCCTTTCCTTACACATATCGTAGTCTTATCTTTATTCACTCTCTTGCAACTTCTTTTTGTTAAGTCTACTGTATCGATTTGTTAATCATGTATCATATGGTAGAGCAGCAATTTTTTATAATGACCTATCAATAACCCCCCTATATAACTATACTCCATTGAACTAAGGGCTTTAGGAACATTAAATACAGGTTTTATGTTAAGCCTTTCATATTCCTTCCTTTAGTCTTTAGTTTTATGAACTGACAAGTTAGCAACGAACAGAATAATCTCTTACTCAGCGTAGTTGTCACTGAGTTATTGCAAGAACTAAATATATTATTCAGTCTTTATAGAATAAAAGTGAATAACATAGGTCTCGAGGCCACTATCTCCACTTATTCTACCAAGAATAGTGTGGGTTTAAACCTTAACCTTTTAATCATATACTTCTTTGTTGCTATATCTTTTATACCAAGACCTTGATATGAAGGTATTAAATGTGAATACTGCCTCATTAGCATGTATGAACTTGATGTTATTAGTAATGGCCTTTGCATTTAATTGAATATATAATTTTTATTATCCTTATAAAATGGAACATTAAAGTCAATCACTCTCTTTATATAATTGACTGTCTTGTAAGATATTTCAATCTTTTTAAGTATGTTCGCTATAGACTAAGAAGAGATATTAAGCTCAGGAAATTGGCGATGAAACATCACAGCTCTCTAGGCCAGAGAGAAGTGAGCTAAGTATTTAAGAAGCTTATCATTAATAAGATGATCAATGTGATGCTGCTTAAATTTTAGTGGTCTCTTAGGCTTAGAATTAATATGCTATCTCTTTTAATTAAATGCTAATAGACAATGAGACCTAAAAGTTGCTGGTGATTTATGGAGCAGCCTTGCTAAAGATGTATAATTCAGAACAGGCTTGAGTTATTCACTATATTCATCACATCCATATCGCAACTTAAACAATAAATCTATATACTCACTGACATAAAAAGACCTCAAACCTCGCATATACTCACTTAATAATTAATATTTAAACATTAAACCCCTACATAAAACCTAATAAAGTATGCGTTAATAGTCTATTTTTATCAATCAAACTACTGAAAGGATTTTAGGGTTTTGAATGTTTCTTTTAAATTTGGACTCCCAGTTTATGGATTTTAGTTAGGCCAATAGTTATTTTTGGTTAATAAAATGTCTTCTGCTTTTTATATGTTTACTTTAAATATAATATCAAATAATTTTCTAATAAGCAAATTGAATATAAAATCTTTGAAAGTATATAATTCATTTAGTAAAACAAATTTATCTCAGCTATTCCCTAAAATAACTAAAACATAAAATTTAAATTAATTCTAATTTTTATTCAGGAATATTTATTTATTTATAATCCATTATTCTAAAAAGATTTTCAATGGAAATTATGTTTTTCTTCCCAATTTTTTTTAGTACATTGAGATTTTCTAATCATATAGCTAAATATATTCATTAAAAAAATAGTAATTATCACTTAATTATTTTCAAGTTGTTTATAACACTCATACCAGATAATTATAATACAGGACACCCTAACATAACAAATAATAATTTATAAAAATTTAATGTTTTTTAAATCAAAAGAATAATTGCAATAATTTAATTAAATACACTGCTTTTTATATGTTTATCGGCACAAAATTTTATTAGGTAATATAATTAAACATAAATAAGTATATGTAATAAATATTTAGAGTAAATTGTTAGAATTAAATATTAATAAATTATTATTTTAATAAAAATTTATAAGAATACTTTTTGCTTTCATAAGTAAAAATAAATCTTTAATAAATAATATTTTATTCATTTTTTGCATTGAAGACTTTTTTATTAAAGTAATTATTTTATTATAAATAAAAGCCATGATAATATTTAATCTAATTAAAATATTTTAATATTTTCAAAAATTAATCTATCCTCATAAATTTTCTATAGCTGCGTTAATATTTTGATTTATAAATATTATAAATTCAATTATAAGTTTTATATAAATAAAATAAATTGACCTCCACTATTGAGATAAACTTATTATTTATATTTTGGAATTTAAGGGGAGAATTTTCTAACAGAGGGAGTTTTTTGCCCTATACCTAAAAATATGTAATTTTAACTAAATTTTTAAAAACCTTTATCATCAATTATGATTTATTTATTATGAATATAGCATCCAATATCATTTTATATTGATAAAAATTTCAATCTTTATTGAAAATCGCATAAATTATTTATTAAAAATAAGTTGGCTAGCCTTTTTTTATTATATAATTCGACAAAGAATAAATATATATCTTGAAAATATATAATACTAAATGTTGTTTATTAAATGGTAATGACAGTTGAAATAGTAACTTAAATGTGTATAATATTATAATGTTGGGGTAAGAGACTTCCATATGGAGGGGGAAACTGCACTGGGAAGAAAACTTCCCACCCCCCGGTAATTTTATTAAAAATTTTTCATTTAAATTCTACAAATTTATTAGAATTTAAAATTAATCAATAAAATTTTATATTAAATCTGTTAAAATTTAAGAAATTTTTTAAAGAACTTATGTTAATATTCAAAATATATTCTAATAAAGGGGGGGGGGTCTAAGTCGGTGGCAGAAATTTTTCTAAATCCTAAGTCGGTGGCAAAATTTTTTCAAAATCCTAAGTCGGTGGCAGACATAAAAATAATTTTTTTTTCAAAATCCTATGTCGGTGGCAAAAAATAAAATATGATTATTTTACCAAAAAATAATAAATTGATGCTTAATATAAAAAAAGTTTTCAATAAAAAAAATAAATATTTAAATTGTTGTATCTAAAAATTTATTTTAAAATTTATATTATTATTTTAATATAATAGATATAGAAATGTAAAGGCAAAAAAGACATTCAGATATTGTAAAAACATCTTAATTAATAATGGATGTAATGAGTTTTATCAAAGATATATAAAAAGTAATAGCAGATCTATAAGAAACTGGAATTTTCGAAAATGACGTAAAATGTTAAGTATGCAGATAGTATATGATGTTAACCAAAAGAAAAGATGCACCAGATGAAGTTGAATACTAATGTAAACGACCATGCAGGAGGAAAAAATCAATTTAATCACTATTTATGTTTCGCAAGCATCAACAACCAATATCAGCATGGTATTTATTGGTGTGTGATACAGTTCTTCCCAAACAAAGTACAATTTAAATATGTACAATTATAAATTAAATCAGAAATTAATCAAAACTATATTCTAAGATGTTAGAAAAAAGATAGCTAAGTATATGGAGATTTTTCACATCTAAGATGAAAATGAAATACTTAATGGTGATATTGAAGTAGATGAAAGTTTATTTACTCATGGAAAATTCTTGCATGATGAAGGCTAAATTAGAAATTAAGTAGGAAATATGAGAGTTGAAAGGCAAATTTGGGTATTCGGTATGATAGAAAGAAATTCTAAGAAAGCAAAAGTTTTCATTGTTAAAGACAGAACTAGAGATACTTTATGGGCACTAATACACTAATATTCAAGTAGGATCTACTATACATCATGATGGATTTAGTTCATATTCAAATATGCAGTTCTCATAAGCAGGATTATACATATGTTCATGAAGAACTAAAATAAAATTTATTTAATCAATAATAAGAAGAAGAAGATGATGAAGATGATAATGAAGATGAAGATGATAGTGAAGATGAAGATGATAATGATGAAGAAGATGATAATGATGAAAATAAATTTTAAGATGTTGAAATGCAAGATGATAGTGAGAATAGCCATGCAAATGTAAGACCTAGAAATTTTAGAGGAACTAATTAAATTGAAAGCTTATGGTTTTAACTCAAAAGATATATTAAAAATATTTATAGTACGGTAAGTGATGAAAATTTGCATGATTTTTTAATGGAAGCATTATGGAGAAGACATATAAAAATCAATTAATAAAAGGCAAATGAATCTTTATCTGAGATATTTAACTAGTTAGTAATTAATTAACAATTCTTTGATTGAAAACTTTTTTTATATTAAGCATCAATTTATTATTTTTTGGTAAAATAATCATATTTTATTTTTTGCCACCGACATAGGATTTTGAAAAAAAAATTTCTTTTATGTCTGCCACCGACTTAGGATTTTGAAAAAATTTTGCCACCGACTTAGGATTTGGAAAAATTTCTGCCACCGACTTAGACCCCCCCCTAATAAACCATAAGTATAAGAAAGGTATTTTCCAATGGAGGTTCTATTGTGTATTATAAATCCATGTAGTTCCAAGATATATTATAAAAACATACCTATTTCTTTTTATATTTGATTAAATTTTAAGATTATGGGGTAATACTTCCTTCAATGAAACCTGCTCTATATTAATTATTGTAGGAATACATTTGAATTTCAAAAATTAATTATAATCTATAAATTATTTATTAAAATTTGTTGCTGTTAACTTTTAAGAAACCTAGGCAATATGGTGTAAGAAACAGAATATAAAATTAAATGAATTTTGTTAATAGTGGCACGATTTATATCTTCCCTATAGAGAAATATCTTGAATTTATATTTAAATGACTTGTTTAGTTGATTTCCATGTCAAAAATAAATTTGATTATACTCTCTTCAGGTATATGATAATATAGAACTTCCAATAATAAATTCCACATCAGCTAATTTAAAATCTCTTTATACATGTAATAAATTGTCTAGGTTATAAAAATGTTAAAACTCACAATTTTATTTATTTTAATTATTTATTATAAATCATTTTATAAATTAAATATAATCCTACTATATTTGAAGCATCTTTATTAAATTATTTAACACAAAATTAATATTTATCAATAACTTAAATTAAGTTACAAAATTTTTTATATAAAAAATTTCTACAATTTAATAATTGAGATATAAAAAATTCGGTAAAATATAATAATCACTTTTCAAAATAAAGCAATTAGCTATAAAAAATAGTTAAATTTATTTTTTAAAAACAATTCATAAATTAAAACATTCTATATTTATTAAATTTTGTAAATCAAATTTTTTAATAAATTAACCTCATTATTTATACATAATCTTGCAAATTATTTATAAGACAATTTTATAATCTTTGTTTATAGAACCTACTGCTAATCCTTGTAAAAGCTAATCTGTATATGCCAGGAATAGAAATGAGTTCAATTTAACTTAAACTGATCCTTATTGATTTAATTACAAGCCAACTTATATACTATGATATGAGGTTGCGTAATAGATTACGTCCAAACCATTCAGCGATATATCATATTCTAAGTAGAAAATTAAATTTTTATATTTAATAATTTATTAAATTTTTTATATAAAAAGTTATATAATTAAATTAATGATATACATAATAAATTATTTAAAAAAATTGAATAAGAGTTATCAGATTGTTAAATTTAATACATTCTTATAATTTGATTACCTTAAATGCTTATAAGAATAAAATTTCAAGACATCCCAATACACGAATCTTTTCATTATTTTTGAAATCCTAAATTTATTTTGCATAATAAACACCTACCTAAAATCAAAACTCTCAAAGAACAAGATATTTTCATGACATGAGTAAAAAATTACTGATTTGGAAAATTTAATTTTTCGGAGGCTTTAAACTCAGATTTAAACCTCACCCTGTAAAAAAATATTTATATACGACACAATTGAGGTTAATAAACTTATTATAGTTTCCTTACTATGGTAATACAACTATTTTTGTAGAATTAGTGTTAAAAAAGTGTTATTTTTTAGAATTCATTAGGAAAACTTTAATAATTTATTTTAATAAATAACTTAAAAAATTTATTGTGATATTGTTAATTTTATAATTTATTAATTCTCTATACAAAGATTGTTAATTCTGATAGTAGACTGATATAATTATTTATTAAAATTGATTGTGAGTTAAAATTTATAACAAATTATATTTTTCCAGATGTTGATATATATTAACCAGCACATTTCAGTTTCTTAATAAAAATTAAAATAAATGCTAATCAATATATTAATTTTAGGAGAGAGCCCGATGACTGATCCAAAATTTTTTAAAAACAATAAACTTTTAATTAAATCCTCACAAAAAAAAATGTCTAATAAAAGTAAATACATAAAAAACTTGGCTAAAATATTTTATATTATAGAATTTATTTTTATTTATCAAGATTTTTATGATTTTACAAAAAAAATTATAAATAATATTTTTAGAAGTTTAGTTTTATAGCAATGAATAATAAAATGGATAATTTTAATATATAAATTATTAATATGAAGTTGCTTTTACACAAGAATATGATAAAATAATTAAATATATTTAATACAGCTTATATCAATATGACTATTACTAGTCTTACTATATCTTTCTGTGAGGTTCAAAAAATAATTATTAACAAAGTAACATAGAAGTTATTATCATTGTTAAGGGGAATATTGCTTTAGATTTATGATTTGTTAAAAATTAATTTAATATATATTTCTATAAAATATTATATTGGAACTCAATTATCCTTACTAGTTAAATTGGTGATACAAATTTCGGGTAATGGCCCCCAGGGCGGGGCAACATAAAATTTTTTCTCAAATTTTTTACATGATCTAAAAGTCATAAAATCTTTGAATTACTCATTTTAACCTACAAATACCCTAAATATCATATATCTTTGAAATGAACTCATTTAAATCATTCTAGTATAATTAATTTAAACAATTTTTATTATAATTTTTTGCATGGATATTTTTTTGGAATTTATCGTAATTTAATATTCTTGAATAGAGAGAGATTTTATTTCTTAAATACTACTATTTTAAAAATATTTAGATAATCTACTCACTTTTCTGAGACAAAACCCCTCTCTTTTTAAGAATATTAAATTACGATAAATTCCAAAAAAATATCCATGCAAAAAATTATAATAAAAATTGTTTAAATTAATTATACTAGAATGATTTAAATGAGTTCATTTCAAAGATATATGATATTTAGGGTATTTGTAGGTCTCTTTAAAATGTTGTTAGAGTCTAATTAAATGAGTTAAAATGAGTAATTCAAAGATTTTATGACTTTTAGATCATGTAAAAAATTTGAGAAAAAATTTTATGTTGCCCCGCCCTGGGGACCATTACCCCAAATTTTCAAAAGTTCTACACAAAAAATAAAGGAATTATGAATTCTTAAACTATAGAAGTTAAGTACTTACTTAATAGCAAAGGATTACTTTAAATAGCTATATTTTAGTGATAGGTGAGAGAGGATAATTAACTTACATGAGAAGTGCTCTAATGAAATAAATCCGAAGTTTAATAAGCTTTAAACCCATTTTTTATTACATAGAGGAGCATTTATATAATTTTTTGTTGTTGGAATTTTTTAATTAATTTCACCTTGAACGATAAGTATTGCATATTCTTGAGAATGAAATGAAGAAAAAGAAATAGGAAAAAAATTAAATTATACCTGATGTTATAAGAAAAGAAGAACTTACAAAATGCACTCACTATTAAAGCTAACTACTTAATCAGTTATATTAAAAGAAATTAAGTTGCAAAATTACATATTGTTTGATTATAGGGACAATCTAAACACTAATTTAAATTTTTTCAGGATTTATAAATACCAATAACATATATAAGAATTGAATAAAAACCCCAAAACCCCTGAAGTTGTTTGATTGAGTTTTTGTTTGATAAAAGTAGACTATAAACTCATAGTTTATTAGGGTTTTAAAAGAGTTAATGTAGGGGTTTAATGTTTAAATATAAGTAATTTAAGTGAGTTTTGTAGGAATACAATCGAAATTGAGAAATTGTATATAATTATTTTATTATAAATCTAAATAGTGGAGACGAGATGACCAATTTGAATTATATTGGGCTCATTCGATAGAGAATTTAAAATTAGCTGGACTTTACTATTGGCGGTACTATTTTATCGCATCCTTGGTAAGAGATAACTTAACTTTAATGTGAGGGTATTATTTAATGAATTTAATGACGTTTAATTAAATTTGAAATATCTCCCTCCAGTGATGCGTTAAGATAGTACCGTCAATAGTAAAGTCGAGCTAATTTTAAATTTTCTATCGAATGAGTCCAACATCGTTTAAATTGGCCAACTTTATCTGCCATGATTTTGATTTAATATTTATTAATTTAAATATAATTTCTCAATTTCGATTATATTCCTACAATATATGCGAGGTTTGGAGTCAGTTTATGACAATGAGTATTTAGATTTATTGTTTAAATTGCGTTATGGATGTGATGATTATAGCGTCAATTCAAACCCATTTTAAATTACATGTCTATAGCGGTGATCCATAAATCTTCAGCAAATTCAAGGTCTAACTGTCTATTAGCATTGAATTTAAAGAGATAGCATATTAATTATAATCCTAAGAGACCACTAAAATTTAAGCAGCATCACATTGATCATCTTATTAATGATAAGACTTTTAAATAATGGGCTCATTTCTTTCTCGTATAGAGAGCTGTGATGTTTCATCGCTAATTTCCTGAGCTTCATATCTCTTCTTAGTCTATAGCGAACATACATAAAAAGAATGAAATATCTTACAAGACAGTCAATTGTATAAAGAGAGTGATTGACTTTAATGTTCCATTTTATAAGGATAAGTTAAATTATATATACAATTAAATGCATAGGGCTATTACTAATAACATCAAGTTCATACACGCTAATATCAAGGTCTATGTTTAAAAGATATAGCAACATAGAAGTATATGATTAAAAGGTTAAGGTTTAAACCCACACTATTCTTGGTAGAATAAATGAAGATAGTGGCCTCGAGACCTATGTTATTCACTCTCGTTCTATAAAGACTGATTAATATATTTAGTTCTTGCAATAACTCAGTGACAACTACGCTGAGTAAGAGATTATTCTGTTCGTTGCTAACTTGTCAGTTCATAAAACTAAAGACTAAAGGAAGGAATATGAAAGGCTTAACATAAAACCTGTATTTAATGTTCCTAAAGCCCTTAGTTCAATGGAATCGAGCTATATTGGGGGCAATTGAAAGGTGACTACAAGAAACTTCTACTTTATCACTTGATGCACGACTTGAAGGTAGATACAGTTGATTTTATTAAAAGTGCTGCTAAAAGAGTCAGTGATGAGAAAGCTAAAGTGTGCGCAAGAGAAGGAAGATTGTGTGTTTATTAATAAGTATTAGAATTAAACGAATGAATAAGTTCACATATTAAATTTGCCCGTAAAGGTATTTTGTTTCTCTTTCTTTTCTTCCTCTTAAGGCTTGCTTGGGCCTATATTTCTTCTCTTAGTGCCAGCTCCTGCATCTATACTCATCTTGTCTGCCTTTTATAAATCTTTGAAGAGTCTCTTACTCAATTCATGCTTTATTTGAGACTTTCTCTCTCTCTGTTTAATATGCTGCGTTCTTTCATTAAGTATATGGCAGTGCCAGGCTTTCTATAAAGTTAGAAGGGTAAGGTTACTTGAGATGAATGGATGCTTCTACAATCAGGAGTCACTGATTTTAAATACCTTCTTCTCTTTTTCTTCAGGAGAGATAGTATAGCGTTTCTTGAGAGCTTCTTAAATTACTTCATTTAAGTACTTAGGTTTCAGAGTTGCAAGAACACCAAAGAAGAGGTTTCTCTTTGGCAACTTATTAGAGAGCTGTAGCTTTGATGGAAGGTAGATAGCTACGTCTGGATCACTCATAGCATCGTCATATAGGATTGCCACTGATATTTCAGGGTAATTAGGTATCTCAATCATCCTAATTTCATTAGACTTAAAAGCTTTTTTGTCTTCACTAAGTAAGGCTTGTAAGAATGAGATTTTAGTTCCATCCTAAGTTGGCAAGAACAATCCAACTATCATGAATATATTAATCTTAGTTAAGAACTTACCTTGCTATACCAAATATCTATAAAGTTCCTCTTTACTTCTAAATTTTCCTATTAAATCTTGAGATTAAATTCTCTTTATTGCATCATTCATAGAATCCATCTTGCTTCCTCTTTATAGAAATGTTTAAGAAATTTAAAATTATGGATATCCATTCTAAGTTTATTAAAATCTTACTACTAAATAGGGAGGACTTACTGGAGGTCAACCTTGAAAAGATATGTGGAAAAGCAGTGAAAAACTTGCTCCAAGTTTCACAGATTGATTTCCATTTTTATCAATCTATCTCCATTAAATTGCTCATAATAATGATTAATTATTTTAAGAGGTCCTCCAAATTAAGTCCAAACTTGATTTGGAGGACCTCCTAGAGAAACAAAGCTTCATTAGGAGTATATTAATTTACTAAAATGTATAAAATTCTCATTAAATATGTCAACTAACAGTCTTTTATGTTTAATTCATTTTATTGCCTCTCAGCAAAGAAACTACCAGAGTGTCTTATACTCTACTAAAATAGTTTATCTCGATAGATTATATCATTATTATAATAAAATATATCAGAAAACTATAATGAGCGCTAACCTTTTGAGAAGAGCGGCATTACTTAGATCAAGCCAATAAAAGTTATCATTCCAGCAACCAAGAAAAGTATAGACCAGAGACGATTGTACTCAGTGGGAGCCAACTTATGACAACTTTTACCACTCTAGCTTTGAGATTTAAATATAAGTTAAGTAGGAGGTTATTAAAGAAGCTGTGCAAATTGAGGAGGAAGTTAAACAACCCACCATAGAGCATTAATAAATACCAATCAAAGTTGACTATTAATGCAAAGAATGCAATAAAGTTTTCCCTTACAAGTCAACTTATAAGAGACATTTTATAAATATACACAACGATATACCTAGGTTTTATCTCAAACATTGAATAAAAATCAAAAAAATCGTGAATACATAAATAATTAATATTTGAAACATAAATAAATGAATTCAGCACATAAATAAATACACTTAGAATTCTTGAGAGATGCCATTAATTTGCTGAGGTTTAATACTGCCAATCCAGATGAAGGGTCAAAAGTATTCTACTCCTACAAACAAATCAGTAAGGCATTGAGGGTTCCGGTTAGTCAAGTGCAAAGTTTTTGTCTTTAGGCAATTAAGGGCAGCTGATATGGCACAAGAACGAATAGAAAATGGAAAAACTTGCAACTTCATCATGTATAGTACTTAACTCATCCAGACACACTTTGAGGCTCAGGCATTCGAGAGCCTGAGGATGTGAACAATATTGTTTCATAGAAAATTTCCTGAAACAAAAATTTCTATTTCACAACTTCGTCGATTATTCATCTCCCATGGTATCAAGTTCAAGGTTGCAACATCACGATATCGCATACCAGAATGGACCTTGAGAAAAATTGACCAAGTTCAGCTGCAAAATTACGCACAAGTTATTTCAGCTTACGAGTCGGGTATTAGGATAGTGTATATTGACGAAACCATATTCAAGCCATACTCCATTTAAATGCGTACCTGGGCTTGCAAGTATGACAATTAGACGCTTTCGAAAGAAGGCACTAAGCTAAAAACATAAGCTGCAATAGTGATGATCAGCGGGTAGTATGGCCTCGAAACTTTCCAAATTCGGGAGGGCTCAATAAAAACGGATGATATAATTGAGGCCCTCGAAGGACTTTAGGCAGTCGTTAAGGATTAGAGTATTGTCATATTCCTTGACAATCTTAGAGCGCATCACTCAAGAAAGGTTAAGGAGTTTATCGAAAAGAACAAATGGACAATGATCTTCAACTCACCCTATAGCTCTACATATAACTGCATAGAGCAAATTTTCGCTGGAGTTAAATAGAGGTGCAGAACAGGGTTGGCGAAGATTGATTTTAACTTAAGCGACAAAAAGCACATTGCTCTAATAGAAAATTCAATTCGTGAGATTACTGTGAAGCAATGTGAAAAAGTTGAGGTGTCACATATTTGGAAGATGAAACAGCGACTTAATGACTTATGATATATAAACACAAATTAATTAATTTTTAACTTATGTAAACATAAATTTTTTAAAGTCATTAAATTTATCTTTTGGCTGGTGGTGACCTCATTATGTTGTTTCCGAATCTATGAGAATGGCCATCGTTGTAGGGGAAGACTCTCTCTACGAATTCTTCATATTCGCATGATATCTCATATCTTTTCCTCTTTCGAGTGTTTTTTCTGCCTTGAGATCTCTGCTTCAATAACGCCAGTGCTCTTCCCTTCTTTTCTGCAACATAAATTTTTATTTCAGTGACATAAACTTACTTGAGTAGTAAGGAAAAGAGGATAAGTCTTTTAGCAAGTCTTGATTGATCTCGATGTTCTCAAGTTTGGTCTCCTCGTCCTTGGTCAGCATTCTAGCTTCTTGCTGCTGTATTACGATGGTAGTTAGGTAATCGTTTCTGAGAGTGCCTAAAATGCCAAAGAAAAAATCACGGTCAGGTAAGTCCTGAGAATCTTCGTATGTATTTAAGTATTTCTCTAAGACTTCGTCTCCTTTGAGCTTTTGGTAAACATTTTAAACAGAAAGCTCAGGGAAGCAGGGGACGTTGACATATATTATATCGACGCTCCTAATAAGTTCCTTCTTTGAACTTAGAACGTCCTTGATAAACCTCATACTAGTCTTCTTGAATGTCGGCAAATGATATCCCACTATTTGTATTTACATAAATAATATTTTTACATGAAAATTTAAAGTAGTTGAACCAGTCACTTTTCGTATTAAATTTTCCCTCGAATTGCCTTGAGTTCACTAGCGTGTTATTGTTGAGTTGCCCTACGTCTCTCATTTGTGTATTTATCTGCATTTAGCCTTAAATTTCTTGGGAAACCTAAAATGAATTTTAATTAATAATTTTGTTATCTTACCCCTACTAAATAGCAGAAGCGATATAAGGTAATATTACTAAATAGCAACTTTGATTTGCAGGGAATTATTGTTTATTCTGGCTTAAGCTCTTATTTCTCCAAGAAATTAGTTTTAATATATTTGGGTTTATTTTTAAGTAACATAAATTCATGTCACTTTAAAGTCATATTGCTCAAATAGTTTTAGTTTTTTTTCTTTATGTGCGCGGATAATATCCGCGCAAATATTTAGCGCGGATATTATCCGCGCATGCCCTTCTTTAATTTATGGATTTGATATTGAGGAGTGAGTTTTTTATTTTATAATTGTTGCAAATAAATGTCTTATGCGCTTATTTGAATTTATTTATTAAGCGCATATATTAGTAATTTTATTAAATGTATTAATTTAAGAATTAATAACAATAAATAGTAAACATAAATAGCAACATTAGTAATATATAAATTTAATATATAATTAATTTGTGCAACATAAACTAAATATGGACGGGTCCTCTCGAGTTGTGGATACTCCAAAACCCAAAACCCCTCAAATAATAAAATTCTTTGAGCTAAATTAACATTGATGCTTAGTATCACAAATTTATTGGGAAGGTTGTTTCTAAAACCAAAAACTCATAGCTTTATGATTCTCTCATGTAATAACTGGGGAAGTGAAAATAGGGAAAAGCCAAAATATCTCAAAAGAAACCAAGAATAATCGTAACATGCAGCCTCTGTGATTAAGCATATACTTTGCCTCAACTTAAAAGGCACTCTCAGGTCCATCTAAGGGAGAAGGGCAAGTTCAACCATTTGAAAATAAATGGTTAGTATCGGTGTAAAATCTGCAAAGCTGATAACGAAAACTTTAAAAGAAAAAAGTAGCTAAGCGCACATTTAAGTACTCATAAGATAAGAGACTTGCAAGAGGCCAGCTATTCTGCCATAGTAAGCCTATTAAAATTCAATAATTTCAATTATTAGGTTATACGGGAGCTGAAATAACTCGATGCCATACATGATGCAATAGAGTTCTCGGACGAATCGGAGCAAAACATAGTTTCTTCAGCCATTGACTAGCCCAAGCCTCATTCAACTGAATGTACTCCGAAACACAGACTAAAAGATACAGTGACATAAACTTTTACAAAGGATAACATAAACTTTTCAGTTGGAGAGCGGTTCTTAGCCGGTCTCATTTTGCTTATTGAAAATGAGCTTCCGATAACTGTAGTATTGGAGGCTAAGGCTATGATCAGAGAATTAGAAAAATTTGTAGAATCGGCCAATTATAAGAATTTTAAATATTCAACTTACTTTAAACCGAGACTTATAATATTTATCATTCTTAGTTATAATTAATATTTTAAACAAAATGTAATGTAGAGACTTAATCAATAATAATTTATTGTTCTCATTTTTATAGAACTACATTTGTATTCTTAGTCTGACACTTCAGTATTCTTAAAATCTAACTTGTACTTTGATAATTTTTGTATTATTATATTCTACTCTGTATTTAAAGTTACTAAGGTTTGAAATTTTGTTTATTTTTATTTATTAATATTTGGCGAGCTACCGTGAAAAAACAGAACGTGGTAGCTCGCCATGTATTTAATTATATTTTAATAAAAGTTACTTTATTGTGTTTTACTATTATTAACCATTCAGTTTTGTTAAATAATCTCATCATTTCATTCCTTATCAATAAACTTTTATTAATACTTTTAGAATAATCATAAAGTTTTGTCTGGTTCATAATTTTTCAAGCAAACCAGAATTAATGTAACAAAGCATAATATTGGATTTTAAAATGCTTAAAATTGACTTCTATAAAATCAAGTATAAATAATTAATTATATATTTTTTACTTTAACCAATAGAATTAAATTATTTTTAAAACTCTTGATTTTTAATGGATAATTAAATCATACTAAAAAGCTATAATTTAACTTTTTAAAAATAGAAGTCAATTTTAAGCATTTTAAAATCCAATATTATGCTTTGTTACATTAATTCTGGTTTGCTTGAAAAATTATGAACCAGACAAAACTTTATGATTATTCTAAAAGTATTAATAAAAGTTTATTGATAAGGAATGAAATGATGAGATTATTTAACAAAACTGAATGGTTAATAATAGTAAAACACAATAAAGTAACTTTTATTAAAATATAATTAAATACATGGCGAGCTACCACGTTCTGTTTTTTCACGGTAGCTCGCCAAATATAAATAAATAAAAATAAACAAAATTTCAAACATTAGTAACTTTAAATACAGAGTAGAATAAAATAATACAAAAATTATCAAAGTACAAGTTAGATTTTAAGAATACTGAAGTGTCAGACTAAGAATACAAATGTAGTTCTATAAAAATGAGAACAATAAATTATTATTGATTAAGTCTAAGAATGATAAATATTATAAATCTCGGTTTAAAGTAAGTTGAATATTTAAAATTCTTATAATTGGCCGATTCTACAAATTTTTCTAAATGTTATGAGCTTAGACTAGTGCAACATGCGCCCGCTGAACTCTTAAGACCGCAATCAATATTAGTTCAATACAAGGCTGAAGACTTTATAAAAAAAATTGAGACCAGCCTAGGGGTCTGGTAAGACTTTAAATATATGTTACTGAATAACAAACTACGAATGCCTGACGTTGATTAGTTAAAGGACTTTTGCTACCAAGCTAGCATAATGACTCTGCCCCTAGAGAACTATGACTACAATCTTACTCATTTTAGGGAGACAAGTTGAGCACTTAAATTTTCAAAAATGCGCTCTGCAGATACTGGATGGCATAAGCAAGCTTCATTCACATGGTATAATCAATCGCTACCTTAAGCCATGCAACGTAAAAGTCCGAGGCAACCCGGAACCTTAAATATTCATTAGTAATTTCAAATACTCATCAATGATCGGCCAGATAAATCAAGATGAGTTTATTCCCATGGACGTCCATTTATGCCTTAGAGACCCAGATGCTGTTCGTCTAGGCGATTTGAGATAAGATAACTATTCTCTTCTCGCAATTCTCTTGCATTTCTTTTTCGGAAAGACTTTTAAGGAAGAAGTGAGGAAACATGTATCGCTAGCTGTCTTTGCGGTTCAACTACATTGCGATGAGAACTCTTCAGATGAGGTTAAAACAATTGCTTTGACATTTCTGAATAACTCAAAAAAGTGCCTGACATGGCTGAAATAAAAATTTATGCTTTTATTTATTTAAGATAGCATGAATCTATGTATTACATTAAATACTTTTAGGTTTACAATTTTTACTGATTAAAAGAAAGATGGGAAATATGTCTGTGAGTTCTGTGAGAAGCCATATTTTCATACTAGAGACCTCATAGTGCACTTAAAGAAAAAGCATAATCAAAGTTTTGTCTTTATTCATGAACCTAAAGGGAATAGATTCCTCTAAAAGAGAAGATTAAGAAATCCAGTAGAGTCTCTTAGAGTCAAAGTCTAGAAGTAAGTAAAAATGAAGAAAGCAGTCAAGAACTTTCCAGTCTCTGAGATTAATTAAATCATGGTTAAAATAGAGGCAATTAAGATTCCCATATTAAAAATTATTGATCTAGATTCTTGCCTAGAAAGCTACCTCATTCTTGAAGATAAAATAGAGAAGAGAGTCATTACTCATGACTAATATGCTTATAAGATATATCCTTTCAATTACTTCCTTGCTGATGACAAGTTCCAAATGGAATTTGCTAATGAGTATTATGATCTTTAAAAGGCAAAGTTAAATGAGTGCAGGCATATTATCTAGCTTGATGCTATTTAACTTAGTAAAGATCATATAGCCTTCAGGCTTCCCTTACTAGAAATGACTTACAGAGAATTCTTTTCTGACAATTGATGTGACAGATAAATTTGCGAGATAGTATAGCAAATAGTTGAAGGAATCGAAGATCTTCACAAGCTAGGTTATGTTCATAGAGACTTAAAACCAGAAAATATTATGATTGATTATCAACCACTGAGAGTATTCATTATTTATTTCAATAAAGCACAAAGAGTGTGGGCCTTTGCATTAGAAAATGTATTAGGTATTCCAGGTTATTACAAGAGATAGAGGATTGGAGAGATGGAGACATTTAATGGGATATCTAGCTCTAGCAGTAATAATAATAGAGAGCTACATGCCAAGAAACGATTACTTTAGCTGCAAGGGTGAGAGAGATTCAAAGCAGAGAATCAAACAATATCTTGATAAAAATAAAATAAATGAAGGTCACAGATAACTTGCTTACTCGACTATTATCAAGCCAAGCTTTGAGAATTAATTAAAAATAGAATCAATAAAACAACTGCTTAGAAAGATAAAATTCAGAGAACTGCCTCATTACTCTAAGCTTATGTTTTTGTGAAATATATTAAAAATTCTCTTATTATAATCACTTAAATTACTAATATTTAAATATTAAACCCCTACATAAACCCTATTAAAACCTTAATAAAGTATGCACTAATATTCTACTTTTATCAATAAAAAACTCAATCAAACAACTTCAGGGGATTTGGTGATTTGAATGTTAATATTAATACCATAGAAAAAAATATATTTTGCTTAATTTATAACATACCATTCATTATTAAAAAAAGATTTAATAATAAATATTATCAAAATATATTTAAAATGGGAATTTTTAAAATAAAATTAAAAATTAAATTAAATATGAAATTTTAGTATTTTTTGATTTTTATAATATCGTTTTAGCTAATATCGATTTGAATTCGATAAATTTTAACAGCAAATAATTTGACTCATCGATAGATCAAATTAGATTTATCATATCTTAACTGTAGACCTTTTAAATTTAACTTTTAAAATTTTTAACTCCTGATAAATTAATATCTCTCTATACAAAATAGCTATGAAAAAATTTTAAAAGTATAAGATGTAGAGAAAAATTTAACGACTAACTTTCATTCTTATAGTATTCACAAAATATTTTACCCCATCGAGATAAATCGATTTTAAAAATTTCTCTGCTCCAAACTTCTTCCTTTCTTATATCTTCAACCAAATTACTTGAGGACGTGGTCTAAATAAGATTTGTGCATTGAGTAAAAAATAGAAGAATAATCCAAAATGTAATGAATAATCAAGATATTAATTACACTATTTTAATGTTAATTTTTAAAATTCTAATTAAACACTACTCTATCTCGAAATTTCTATGACTTTGAGAAAGAGTGCGATAGAGTATTATTAATTACTAATATTATTTAATATTTAAAATAAATGGAATTAAGTTTTTAAATATTCTAATGTTGTTTTTAATTAAAAGATTGTTTATTTAATTTTATGAATAATTTAACTATTAAAACAAAAAGATTTAAAGAAAAATGTATTATTTTAATTATATTCTAATATTTAATTTAAGATTAGAAATATATAAAAAACAACATTAGAATATTTAAAAACTTAATTCCATTTATTTTAAATATTAAATAATATTAGTAATTAATAATACTCTATCGCACTCTTTCTCAAAGTCATAGAAATTTCGAGATAGAGTAGTGTTTAATTAGAATTTTAAAAATTAACATTAAAATAGTGTAATTAAAATCTTGATTATTCATTACATTTTGGATTATTCTTCTATTTTTACTCAATGCACAAAAAACTTATTTAGACCAAGTCCTCAAGTAATTTGGTTGAAGAGATAAGAAAGGAAGAAGTTTGAGGCAGAGAAATATTTAAAATCGATTTATCTCGATGTGGTAAAATATTTTGTGAAGACCATAAGAATGAAATTTAGTCGTTAAATAATTCTCTACATCTTACACTTTTAAAAATTTTTCATAGTTATTTTGTATAGAGAGATATTAATTTATCAGGAGTTAAAAATTTTAAAAGTTAAATTTAAAGGGTCTACAGTTAAGATATGATAAATCTAATTTGATCTATCGATGAGTCAAATTATTTGCTGTTAAAATTTATCGAATTCAAATCGATATTAGCTAAAACGATATTATAAAAATCAAAAAATACTAAAATTTCATATTTAATTTAATTTTTAATTTAATTTTAAAAAATTCCCATTTTAAATATATTTTGATAATAATAATAATGGATTTATTCACTTTTCTATCTAACATTACTTGAAATGTATTATTATACCATAATTCTTGATTATTAACCTCTAAATAACCCTAGAAAAGAATTTTAATTGTTTTTTGGATGTTAAAATTTTATTAAAATTAATCTTTCCAGCGGTGTCAATCACCCTGAATTTAATTAAATTACAATAATATTATTTATATCTTAACTGAAGCATTATTGACTACTTTATAGACAAAATTAATAAAGGTTGAACTCAGGTCCCAATACATTAAACCAATTACATTTGAAGTTTGATCTTCATTCTTGTAATTAGAAAGACATCCGAAAGTCAAAATATTTAAATAAATAATTAATTCCATAATTAACTATCTATTTAAATAAATTTTAATCAAAACTAGAGAATATTAATATGGAGAGATAATTTTTTTAAGGAAAAATTATTAAACTATTGTTTTTTAGCAAAGCAAAATTTATGAAACTATAATAAATAAAGTTAGCAAGAAATTTGAAAATGCAATTAATTCATAATTAGAAATTAACAAGCATACATATCAACGAAATAATATATTCTAAGGCTAGCTACAAATTTCAATTATTGCTTATTTTTTAAAAATTATATTTTTTTAAAACTCACTGAATGATCAATTTCGGTAGTAGCTTGTCATAAACTCAGATTTTTTTAAAGTCATTAATATAAATATATATATTTAAATAACTGTATAATTTCAATTTAACTACGAGTAATGCATTTAATTTTTATTACCATAATAATTTATAACTCAAAATATAGAAGAAAAAAATGAATAATTAAATTCAGTAATTGTATATTCATCATAGATTTGATACTTAAATTTTTAATTGTTAATTTATTGCTTAATAGTAATTTAATAATGAATAAAAATACAATTAACGATATTTTTGCAGATTTATATTTAGATTTTGCTAAAGACTATTCTTTTTAATAAGAGTCTTCATTCAGTAAATAGTTCCAAGCGAAAGGTGTAAATAATAAGATAAATGATGATTTGAATGTTAAATTAAAAACCTACAACCCCTTAATAAATTTTTTAAGTGCTTTGATTTGTAGGCAATTGTTTTGTTATTCTAAGTTGTTCTTAATTCCTCTTTGCTTCTATTATCTTATGAACAAAAAAATATCAGCAAAAGATATTATATATTATTCAGGGTACTTCTCTCTCATCTACTTTATGAACTTAATTTACTGCAATTTTTTAATAAAGCGAGGATGAATAACATAAGTATCTAAACTAGAATCTTTGCTAATTCATCCAAAATTGCCATTGTTTATGCCTAGACTTTCTAGTCATAAAATTCTATATTTCTAGGCCTCTTATAAAACCCCTTGATTCATTTAAGACTGAAAATAAGGGTAAATTGAGAAGGAAATGAATAAAGTACAGATAAATATACTTACTAGTGGTTGATTGATGGAACATTGTTATCTTGTTGGCTAAAAATTTTATAGATGGTCAAAAATTAATTTTAATTGGTAGAGATGGTTTTCGTTTTAAAGTTTAATGATCTCACTAATGTTTTTAATATTGCTGGAATCAATTTTAATTTCTGATAAGATAATAATCTTTAATCAATATATTATTCTAATTATTTCTATTTTAGCAATTAAACTTAATCTGTTTATTCTTAACGCCTTATTTCCATTCTTAATAGAATCAAGGGGGTTTACTATAATTTCTAGATTAAAGTATTTAAGGTAAACACAGCCTCGTCAGTATGAATAAACATAATATTCTATTAAGCTCTTTGAATTTAATCATAAATATAATTTAAGTTATTGTTGTAAAATGGCATGAGTGAATCAATCACTCATTTTGTACGATTCAAACATTTGTAAGGGATACCATTTCGTTTTTAGATGTATGCTATTGACTAAGTAGAGATGTTCAACACAGGGAATTGGCAGCGAAACATAGTAGCTCGTTAGTCGAGAGAGAAATTACCCCAATACTTTAAGATTTTATCGTCGATAAGAAGTAAATTTGCTTCTATGGAAACATTGAATTCTTTAAGGATAAGAATTCAGCTATTATTGCTTTTATTATACTTCTACAAGGCAGTGGGGTTGAACAGTTGATGGACATCGCTTTAAGAGCAGCGCTTTTGATTTATAATTTAGTACTGGATTGACTTACTTACTGTATATATCTCTTCCATAACTCTGTTTAAACACTAAATTTATACAATCCTCATTTAAATAGACCCCAAAATCTTGAAATTTTGTCGTACATTTAATTAATAACCTAAACCTCTTACAAATTCCCTGAAAATCCAAGCATTTACAAATCTCTTTAAGGGGTTTTGGGGTTTTATTTTGATTTATTATTTTTAAGATTATTTCCAAATTTTTAATATGGAACAAAAGTAAAAATCTTGTGCATTTTTATATTATAGCAATTTCAATGCTAAAGATAAATTAAAAATGTTTATTTTCTTAATTTAATCTCTTAGTTTTGTCTATCTACATAATTATATTATTATTCTTAGTTTTTCTCTGTAATATCTAAATTTAATTTTAGTTATTCTTTGACTATTAATATTTCAAAATTCATTGCCATTTTTTTGAAAGTTCGTTAGATTATAGCTAATATAGACAATAGTATCGCTTTTTTATCAATTCATAAATATGATGATTCTCGTTTCAAATTAAACCATTAATACTAATTACTATAAATATTGAATATACTCACTAATTTTTGAAAATATTATAAAAAAAAGGAATTTAAGAAATTGAAATGAATTTGGAATATTGACATAAATTCCAATTAACAACTTATAAATTATTTTAATTCTAATATTATTTTAAATTAACATTTATCGAATAATATTTACTTACAAATATTTTTAATCAATATATATTTTAATCGATAATATTATTAATATTTCAAATCGTAAGTATCAGTAATTTCAGCTTTTTCTACGTAGCATATATAGGTAGCTTAGCCATCAGTTGAGTAATCATCTATTGCTCCGAAATAGATGAAAATATAATTTTTCAATTAATTTAATATTATATTTAATGAATATTCTCAATTTTTATCTATTAAAAATGTTAATTAATATATGATTGTAAAATAATCTAAAATTTTTATTGATTTTTTCTGTTAAAATCAAACTAAGTGGTTTGATTGTTTGCATACTTTTTTAAAAATATTACAATAGCTTTTTTTTTATAAATTAAAAATACTTCTAATATCAATCCACTGAATATAATTTTTATAATTTAATTTGTATAAAAATATGAGTTTTTAAGCCTTACTATTTACATATAAATGCTAATAAAAACTGTACTTTAAATTTTTAATAAAAATTTTAAATTTATAATATTAATACCATTTAACCAAAAAATATTTTCACCAAGAATAAATGAAAATTATTTTTAAAAGAAAAAATGTTAATTTAATAATATGAATTTTAAAATGTTATTTTAATCATTTCAAATATTTAATATTCATGCTTTAAAATTAGACAATTATAAATTTAAATTTTATAAAAACGAAATAAAATTAAAACTAATAAAAATAAAATAATTTATCACAGTTATCAAATTTATAGCGAGATTAAGATAAGTTTTAATTTTTTTTTTACCCTATATATCCTCCAATTTTAACTGGATTATCATTGATAATAATCCTGAATAATCTCATGAATCCAAATCTTAATCAGAAAACAGAAAAGAGGCCTTTTTGGAAAGATTATTTGATAAAATCAAGATAGCAATAGAAGCTATTAACTCATTTTTAAATTAACACATTCAATTAGTTTTAATAGCCAAATTTCTTAAACATTTCCAAAAATATAATAGAAAATTATATAAAGTTGAATAATATAAATTTATATTAATTTGCTTATATCGATGTATTCCTGTTTTATTATTAAGTAGTAAATTTAGAAATACTTAAAATCATCAAATCATTAATAAATTTATTTATCTAATATATTTTTTAACTCTGTAATAATACAAAGAAGTTCAATAATTAGTAGACTATTTAGTATTATTTAATTAAATTTATATATTTTAATTATATATTATAAATAGAACTTCGATACTTAATTACCACCTAAAACTTAAAGAAATATGAAATTTTATTTTATAAAAACTGAAAACGCATCACCAAAGAACATCAGTCTATAATTAATTCAAATATTTATGTAAAGATTTTACAAATAAATGGGAAATATACTTTATTATTTATTCTTAATTTATCATAAAATATAATATACTGTTTGCAAAGTTATACTAGAATGGATAATTAATATTTTGTCATAAATTAATACAAGTTCGTTAACATCTGATTTTAAAATCAATCATAAGTGTGTATTAATTCAATTTATATAATAAATTTAAAAATTAGAAATAATTAAAAATTTAATTATAGATTAAGCATTTATAATTATGTTGCTTTATTAATATAAGAAATGTCTCAAATCATTATTTATTTAATTGATTTCCCATAATGAAAACCATAAAACTGAATATTGCTATTATAAATTGCTTGAATTTACTACACAAAAATAGAATCTTAATTATTTGAATTTATTTTTAGCCCTAAACAAATAATATATAAAAGCCTTTACAATTCATGGTTTTTTTTATAATTTAAAAATTCTTTATATAATTGGATAAATATTTTTAGTTTTAATATAATATTTTACATAGTTTATCATACTTAATTTGTATTAAATAGATTTTTTATTTGCAGTATTTCTTATCATTTATTATACTATGCAAATTTTAATCTTAATTAATTTATTGTTAATTTAAATTGATTTCTCTTGCAGATAGAGACAATATTTTTCTATTATATACCTCTAAATAACTAATACTTCTTTTGCTTTTTCTTTGAAATTTAAATGACAAAATAGTATAATTTGTAAAGAAAATGCTAAAAATTAGAAAATAAAAAAATTAAATTAAATTATAAATTTGAATAATTGTATAAATGTATAAATAGCTATTTACCAAATAAAAAGTTTAAGAAAAAAAAAATTAAGAAATAATTTCATTCATTTTAATATTTAAAAGATACGATTTATGTTTAATTAATATTAGATTTTATTATAAAATTAAAAATACATTTATAATATAGTGAGTAATTAAAAAAACCTGTTATTTAATATATTATACCATCGTAATTGTATAAGATAGATGAAATTTAACTTTTAAAAGCACCAGCTTCTAAATTTAGTGTCACAACATACAAAAACTATAATGTATCACTTGAAAGTTTTGCATTAAATTATTTATTAAATATTAATGTTCTATATTTAATTTGCAATGTAGCCTCTATCGCATAAATTATTATTATCGATATTAATAGATTTGTAATGAAAATAGTTACATTTAAATAATATCTTAAAGATTGAAAAACATGTAAACCTGATTAAATTCGTTGAAAAAGATATGATGAGGATTAAAAGGATTATTGAGATCTGCTCTAATTTTGACTGAGTTTTGTTGCACCAAACTTTGATTTAATTCTATAATCATAAAGTAAAATATAGATAAAAACATATTATTTATCATATATTTTTAAAATAGAAAATTTTTTAAATTAATTTAAAATAACGTAATATAATTAAAATTCAAAAATGAAACTAAAAATGTTTTTGTTTTTTACACTTTCAGGGAGACATGACTGAATATACAACTTAAAGATTCCTTTATGACAAAAAAAATTAAGTATAACATATTTTGGAACTCAAAAAAAAGACTTACGATCGGAAAGATTTTCAATTTCCTTGTTCATAAAATCGCATTTACTAATTTAATATAGTAGATAATAAACTGCGATAGATTTAGAAAATTTTCCTGTAGTGTAAGTCAACATTTGAGGGTATATAATAAATTAAGAATAAATTCAAGCATTTTATACTATATCTGTCCAATAACAATTGATTTAATCTTTCAGAAATTAATTAAAGTATAAAAATTCTAAATAATTACCAGTGCATTTTTATTCGTTTTGTGCAATAGACAAGCCCACTCTGTGCCATTTTTCACATTTTATAGATAAAATTTAACTCATTAATATATAATTCAATACAGTTTATGCATTTTACAAAAAAATAAAAAACGGATCTTTTATATTTTATTGATATTTAATTTGATCAAAGGTAGAGACGATATAAAAGGTGTTTGCAGATTAAGTGTCAATCGCTTTTTAATTATAATAAAATAATGTGATTTTTAATTTTAGGGCAATATAAATATAATATATCGTAATTTTAAAGCTGAAGTTATTTCAATTAATATAATTTTATAAAATTTTTTTCAAAATTAATCGAAAAATATTTTAGATTGATTGATTGAGAAAACAAAGCATAAGTTTTTTAGAACATTATGGAAAATATTATAATTAAAATTACTTGAATTGAAGTTGCTATTCTTATTTTATCAGTATTTTTAGAAAAAAGAACAGTTTTTCTATTAATTTTATAAAATACTTAATAATACAAGATTATCATTTCAATTTTTATTAGTTTCAATGAGTTTTAAGTTGATGTTTTTATTATCTTCGTCATTATCGAAAGATGTTTGTAAAGTGCTAAGCTAAACAGTGCGGTAGTAATCGGCAACATTTTCATACATTCCAATGAAGGGCTTGTCGTTTAAGACTCCTCCGTACACAATTTCATTATAATTTATAATTATATTTGGAGAGAGGAAGTTCCCTGGCAAGTAAGATTTAATTATAATTTCATGAATTTTTTATTATTGATAGAGAAATTTATTTTTAAAATTTATTATTTTTTAGGGGATATAACATAAATCCTTTTACATCTTAAAAAAATAAATTTAAAGTAGTTGCCTAGTATATTATTCTGAATATTGATATATAAATGTTAATACTAATCTATTAAAAAAAAATATTGCTTTTTATTTACAATTTAAATGCATTTAATGAAGAAAAATTAATATTTAAAGATATAAATAATTTAATCATATCAGATATAAGCTAATACATCTTAAATATCATATAAGTGAAATAACAAAAGTTGATACTTGGTGTAGAAAAAATATCGAATAAAAAAATTAACTTGCCACCAGGAACTTCCCTAAAATTTTTTATAATAAGATTTTAGCAGGAAAGTTACCCCCCCCCCCTTATATATTTATATTATTAATTAAGTTGAAAGTGGCGTGAAAATCTACTGTTAATACTGCAGATATATCTGTCTCGTAGTCTCCGATAACAGATGGTAAAATTAGTAAATTTACAATATAAAATATTAAAGACCAATTTTAAGTTAAAATATGAATCAAATTTAGCTGTTTCCTTGTACTGCAATAAACTTTCGATCTAAATTAAGTTGAGTAAATAAATTTAATAAAACCCTATGAATTGATAATTGGATATCTTACTCTAGTGCATTAATTTTAAGAGCAAAGAGCGATAAGAAAGCTAATATAAAGAGGACAATTCAAAATAAATTAAAATTTTAATATTAATAATTAAGGTAATTTATTTGTAATTGGCTTCAAGTTTTCTTGATCCATAGTAAAATGTTATAATTAATATAAAAAAAACTTAAGTTAATTTAAGTTAAAAATTCTTCGAAGTATTTAAATTGACTTAGGGGTTATAATTATTTTTTAAGCTAGATTAAAATCATTAAAGCAAATTAAAAAATATAAATAGAAATGTTTAAGAAAAAAATATTTGCATAAATAAATAAATTATCGTTCCTACACAAGGATTTGTAATTTGTATATATTATTCTTATAGTAATCTAAAATTCAACATCCATATATTTAAGATTTAAAAAAATTGAAAATATAGAATATCCCAAACAAACTTATTTATTATGGTTTTAAAACATCTGTAATCCAGGTATAAAATATATTTTACGCCTCTTAAATATGCTCAAAAATATAATAAAAAATTAATTTCTCCAATTATTTTGATATTTTTACTAATGTAGTAACTATTTTATGTAAAATTATTATCAAATTTAATCATTAATCTAAATATTATTTGGAAAATTATCTATTCAATGGTGTTATTATATATAATTTCAATTCAAAACAATTTAGTAAACAATTTAAGAGCTAAATTTAGTTTCTTGGAACACTTTTGTAGAATACATTTATTCTTAGTGGCCGAAATTATATAAAATTTCTTGTTTAAAATTAAAAAAAAATTTCTTGTATTGTTTTAACCAATTTTTAAATACTAAAAATTCAAGAGTGATTTACTTTAAAATTAATTGCTCTCAAGACTTAAGCATTAAGCTTAAAAAATTAACAGGGTTCCACTTATATAATTAATATTAAATTTAAAGCACCATTGAAAGAGGATTAGAAAAAGTTTTGAGAATTGGTTACAATCATGAGAGTTTGAAATCATATTAAAAGTCATAGCTTCATGTTTTTAAGTTAAATATAAATATAATATTTTATTAATTTTATAAGTAACTATTTTTTTCTATAGATACCAAATTATAATGAAAATTGGAATGGATATATATTCTTTATAAGGAACAAAAGGCTAAGTAATATTTAAATTAAATATTTTCAAATCAAACATTCTAATATTTTTCCTAAAATATGAATTACTATTAATATTTAATGCTGTTGGGAAATTAATACTGGGATTAAGTTAGCTAGATAAAATATGAATTAAATAATTACTTATTAAGCTAATATATATTGAAAACTCATAAATTTATTTATGTTTTTGCTATTTTATGTAAAATGTAGAGATAGAGAGAGAGCTATTTTCAAAAGTACTGATGTAATGATAAAAAGTTGAATTTATAAAAAATCTTCTGTAAAATAATTTCAATAATCTAAAAAAATTAATATTTTAAATATAAATTTTCAAAAATTATATCAAGTATTAATTTATTACAATTAACTTCATTTTTACTTTTCATATTTAAACAAAATACTAGTTTAGCTTTTATGAATTAGTTTTATTTTTTCTACATTTTTCCTATTTCTAGATGTTTTTCTTTTTTTTAACTGTAATAGTTTGGTACATACTTAATCAAAAACATCAACACAATTTATATACTTTAAATTTTAATGGGTGTTTTCCAATACTTATTTAAAAAATTGAAAATATATCCTAAGTTTAAATTTAAAAAACTTTGATAAGTCAAATAATTTTTTTACGAACTTATTTATGCTTGTAAAATAATATCCCATATTTTTCTGATATCAATGTTAAATTCTAAATTTAAACTAGTCTTATCTATCTCAAATACTCAAAAATATCTAATAAATCTTTATTATTAGATGTTACAACCGAGATCCCCCCCCAGGGGGTACCCTCCCCCCCCCACCCCCATACCCCCCCCCCGTACCCCCCCCCACCCCCATTTAAATATTATATTTTATATGAAAAAACTTGCTCTAAGAATATTAGTTAGTTACTTTTGAGATATTTATACATCATTTTTAGTTAAAAAAATGAATTTTATACAATAATTTAATCATTTTATAAATTGATCTCAATATAAATTTCTTATAAAGAAAGTTATTACTAACTAATTGTTAGAGAATCAATTAACTTACATCAATCAATTGATATAATTACTAAAATAAAATATAAAATTAGAATATTATAGGTCTATATTATTTGTATATAAATATATTTAAAATAATTTGTAATCAAAGATAATTTCTATTAAAAAAATAATTTTTATATTGTGCTATGCTTTCAATTTTTTTTTACTGTTTATTATTTTTTATAGAAAATACAACAACATATTAGATATATAGATAATTTTGGTTTTATTTTGAAATATTTTAGATTTATATTTATTATAAAATTGAAAAATTACTATTAGTTAACATATTTGGAAAAAGTAAATATGAAATAATAAAATAAAATTAGATTATTAAATTGCTTAATTAGTTTTCATTCATCTTATTTGTGATAATGTCTCAAATTTTTTGGATCAGTCCTATAGTATTAATTACAATTTAAAGTTAAGGGCAAATCTATTTATTCTGCTATTTTAATATAAACAGATCCTTTGTGTATTAATTTTATTGTGCATATGATTCTATAAACTTTATTTTTCCCTAACATTCCTGTTACTAATTTAATTTCATTCTAATTAGTAATTTTGAATTTATCTATCAGTACACAAATTTCTCCCTCCTTGAACAAGTTTGATATTTAAACACGATTATTTATAACTTTTTCCCTATTTTCTTTACATTATTCCCAGAGTTGTTGGTCTTAAGAATGAAATACTACAACTGGCTTGTATTTTGTCGTAGAATGTATTTGATTGTTATACTTACTTAAGTAATCTCTAACAGCATCTTTTATTTCAAATGAATTATGTTATTGGAATCGCATCCATAATCGGAGAACAAGAAATCATTTTTTATAAAGTATTTTTACAAAAATTATTAATCTCTTTGAGGTTTATGTATAATTATATATTGTAAATTTATGAATTAAATTGAATTGTCTTTTTCATTAACCATTTTCATAATTGATTAAAAAAGTTATTTTCATTCTACAACAAAGTATTATATAATATGCAATTTTTTGAACATTATGTATCAACGGCTAAAAAATACTTTATATTCTTGATCAATTTTCAAAATTTTTTAAGAGTAGAATTTTATTAATCTTTATAAATTTGTATTTATATTGAAGAGATATACCTGGGGTAGATATTATATTATATGTTATTAGTGGTAGATTTGTAATAAGCCTCTTTTAATACCTTTGTTAAATGCTTCCACGCACCCTTAAGCCTTTGGATTGTAAGGTCTAGACGTTAAATGCTCGAGATTTTGGTAATTTTGAACAAGTCTATCATTAGTTAATTCTTGAATTCTAATCCATTGTCTGTTTGAATTATTCTAGGAATCCCAAACTATATTATAAATTTCTTAATTTATTTGATTACTATTTATGCACTCTTATCTTTTATTGGTGTAGCATATGCAAATTTTGAAAAGTGGTCCACAAAACAAATTAAAAAGGGGTATTCATCATTCAGATGTTTTATATTTGTTAGATCAATTTATACTCTTTCGAGTGGTTTTGTTGAATCAATAGGTTAAAATTCTTTATTTATTATCTTATCGATATTACTAATTTAAATGCATCCTTGACAGTTTTTAACATACTTTGTTATATCAGTTTCCATTCCATAGTAATTAATGTTTAAAGTGTTTTTTATAAAATTAGGTAAAATTTGAAAATTCACATAATATAATAATTATAGATTATTTTTATAATTCTAGTCATTTTACATAATTTTATTATTCATGAATGCTTAAATAAATCCAATTAAATTTGTAGAGATTTGTTAATTTGTTTATTTACACTTATACGGGAACTATATATAACGATATCCAATCGCTTAAATAATTCTATTTTGTCTGTTTTATTTTATTAGTATTTAGATTATAATATATTAATCTATTATGACTATAAATATTTATAACTTTAAAAATATACAAGTACAAGTATTTTACAATTGAATACAATTTCTCGTAATTTTACTTAATCGAGAGTTTAAAGTACATTATAATGCAACCCTGTTTTATTTTATTATCTATGGCCTTTACTTATTATATCAGCTATTTCATGTATATAGGGAAGAACATAAAACTTTTAATCTTATCTATTTTACAGATCTTTAATAACGTAAAATGAATCACTTACATCACTTAAATTTTATTTTGAAAAATGCGGTTAATATATTTTTGCTGTAGTATGCAATTGGAATTTAAGGGCTTTATAAGTATTTCTGTTTTTATTACCTTTTTCAGGATTGATTTTATTTACTGAGTAATCTATAAGGTTTTAATATCTGTTCGCACTTTTTTGAATTAGTTAAATTCTTAAAATTTTTATAAAATAAAAAAAGAAAATTCAATATTATTAAATACAGATTAAATATATGATACTTACAATTAAGAAAAAAAACTCATACTATATTTATTTTATATAGAATATAAATATAGCTATAATATATGTTATAAAAATTGCCTTAATTAGTATACATCTTAAACATAATTTTGAAATTATGAGTATATATTTTATAAGAGTAAATGATTTCATATTAATTTAAGTTCTATAATTTAAATTGTAAGAACTAAAATGTATCGGTCTCTTTGCTAAATATGCACCATGAAATTACATTACAATATCATTACGATTAATATAATTAGAAATATAACATCTATCTTGAACTTAATAAATGGTTAAGTTTTACTTTAACAAATTAACAAAATTTATAATATATAATTTTTTTGGAATTTAAATTGTACAATCCAATTTTTTTTTAACTATAATTTAATATAAATTTAGTTGATAACTATTATATTTTTACTAAAGAGGTGGATATATTTTTCTTTCGGTATGTTGATATTTACATATTTCATTCTTAAAGTGATCATAAATTAGTTTTGAATCTAACTCCTTTTTTTAATCTATCTTTAAATCAGTAAACTCTTTAGAGCTAGAAACATCAAGCTATTGAAATTAAATAATCAATTTTTTAATCCATTAATCATTATTAATATTTTCTTCTTGTTCGTTCTTAATTGACAATTATTACTATTTTTTTAACTAATAATCCTTATCATTTATATCAATAATTGCATTAAAATGATTATCCCTATAATTTATTCTTATTATATCTGAATAAATATTCTCATTAATGATTTATATTGGTAACACTAGTGTTTCATTTTTTTTGGCATTAAAAATATGTATCTAAGATTCGTAAATATGACTTAAAGCTTTAAGCTCAATAAAACCTCCCCATTAATATTCTTGTTTCATGTAATTGATATACATTAAAAAGTTCTATTTGAATCAAAACCCCAAAACCCCTTAGTGAGGTTTATAAGTGCTTTGATTTGTAGGGTATAGTTGGGGTCTTATTGGGGTTAGTAGAGAAATAGGTCAAATTGCAAAATGAGAAATAGAAATCAGCGAAATTTAGGGTCTATTTATGATGAGTAATATTTAGATTTACTGCTTAAGCTTAGGTATGGTACAAGTATTAATATACACTAAGTCAAACCAGTAATGAATTATGCTGCTATAGCAAAGCTCCTGCGCAAAAGTGCCTCAACAGTGAGGTATCATTGCTTGTTGGCTGTTTAGCATTATAATTCAGGCACTAGAAAGCATCCTGCAAGAAAATAAAAGTTCTCACAGCACCATATTGACTACCTCTGCGACTCGAAGACTTTAAAGTATTGGGCACACTTTCCACTAGACTACCGAGCTGTGATGCTTCATCGCAAGTTTCCTGACATGCGTATCTCTCCTTAAACTATAGCAAACATTTATAGAAGAAATGGTATTACTTTCAAGACTGTCAACAGAGTGAAGAGAGTGATTGATTTTACAGTAACATTTTATAGTAATAATTTAAACTATATATATGATAAATGCAGAGAGCTATTACTAATAACATCAAGTTCATACACGCTGATGAAGCTGTATTTACCTTCAACACCTTTATTCATAAGTCTTGGTATAAGAAGCATGATAATATAGAAGTCTACGATTAGAAAATAAAGGTTGTAACCCATGCAATATTAGCAGGTATTAGTGAAGACTCTGGCTTAGAAAGCTATGTTATTCATCCTCGCTCAATTAAGCGAGAGTAGTACATAGAGTTCCTACATAAACCGAGAGATAAATACAACGACTAAGAGATCATCCTGTTTGTTGACAACCTCTCAGTTCATAAGACAAAGGAGTCTAAGAAAGCTTATGAAGAATTAAACATTACTCCTGTATACAATGTTCCTTACAGACCTTAATTTAATGGAATTGAATTCTACTGGAGTTAAATAAAGACCCACTACAAGAAACTGCTGCTATATCACCTAATGCATGACTTGCCTATAGATACAGTAGACTTGATTCAGAGTAGCTGCAAGAGAGTAAGCATAAATAAGACAACAGTTTGTGCGAGAGAAGGAAGAATGAATGATTATAAATAAGTTTTAGATTTAAATGAACGAATAAGTTCACATATTAAACTAACCCATAAAGGGGTTTCGCTTTTCTTTCTTCTCCTCTTCTTATGGCTTGCTTGGGCCCATATTTCTTCTCTTTGTGCCAGCTCCTGCATCTATGTTCATTTCTACTGACTTTTAAACATCTTTATAAAGTCTCTTGCTCACTTCATAAATAGTCTATGACTTTCTCTCTCTGTGAACCTTCGCATGCTCTTTCATTAGGAATATACCAGTTCCAGGTTTCCCTACAAAGTTATGAATCAAAGCTTACGAGAGAGGAAAGGATGCTTCTTAAGCTCAGCGAGCCAGGTCTCGCTTATTAATATGCCTTGCTTCTTTTAATCTTCAGGAGAAATAGAGTAGCGCTTTTTGTGAGCTTCTTCAATGATCTCTCTGAAATAACTCTCTCTTAAAGCGCCAAGAACTCCAAAGAAGAAGCTCCTTTCTGGAAGCTTGTTAGAGAGTAGTTTCTTGGTAGGAAGATAAACTACCAACTCATCTTTCATCGCATCCTCGTAGAGATTAGTAACTGAATTCTCTGGGTAATTTGGTATATCTATCAACTTTATTTCACTGTTTTTGAAGGCTTTCTTCTCATCGCAGAGTATAGCTTTTAAGAATGAAATTTTGGCACCTTCCATCATTAGAAGAAATAAACCCACTATAGCATATGATTAAGTATATGTCACATGCTTACCATGCTAAGTGAGGTATCGATAGAGATCTTCCTTGCTTCTAAATCCTGAGAACATTTCTTAAGCTTCAACCCTCTTCATTCCAGTACCTATAGATTCCATCCTTGTTCCTTCTCTTGTTATTGAATTTCAAATTTTAATATATAGAGTTCTGGATCCTACTGTTAAAAATCTTAGTATTAAATATGGGCATCTTATAGGAGGTCAACCTGGTAAGGATACGTGGAGAAAGCTGGCAGAAGCTGTAACAAACTTCAGAGATGGAGCTCCATTTTTATCAATTTAGTTCCATTAAATTAGTACTAAATTTGTTTAAAATTGATTAGTACCGGTACTAAATTCGTTTAAATTTAATTGGTACCAATTTAATAGTACCAAAACTTAATTAGTACCTAGTTTTAATCAAGTGAGGTTTAATGGAAAAGTTCCAATCTGGTTTAAAACTTAATTGGTACCAGTACCAACCTGAACTTTATCTGAGTTGGTACCAGAATCAAAATTATTAAGAGTAAAATTACGAAAATTATACTTATAAACTGAGTATAAATATGAAGTCTAAGAGCTTAGATCAAACCATCATTAATGCTGTTGCAACTCCTATATAGTCCAGATATAGCTATAGAGGTTTTAAGAGCTTTATAATAGAAATTTAAATTTGAATTTAAACATGGCGGTCAACTTAAATCGAAGAGCGACTCTTTTACGAGCAGGTCAATCAATGCTCAACTTTGGCTCCCTAAAAAGCCTGAAATCATTTAAGTTGAGAGGCAGGTAGAGCTAAGAGCTCTTGAATTTGAAGCAAAGGTTTTTATCATAGAAGTATTAAACCAGAAGGAGAGTGCAAAGATAGGAGTATAAACTTAAATTGATTATGTTAAGGAGCTAAAAGAACAGCAACCAATCGAAAAGATAAAAAAAATCAATGTGAAGACTGCTAGAATCATTTCTCAAACGAACAAAGCTTGAAGAGACACCTGAAAGAGGTACACTCTGACAAAGCCAAGATCTATTTCAAGCATGAAAAGGTAGATGGTAGGTATTAGTGTACGACATGCATGAAATCATATACTCACTCAGCTAAAGTTAAAAGGCATATGCAAAAGCATCACCTCAGTGAGTTCTTGATTGAAGATTAAGAGACTAAAAAACTAGTGCCAGCTAAAAGAAAATCTAATACTCTTGAGTCATAAAGAGAGCAGCAAGAGAGACTCAAGAGACAGAAGCGATATGAATCGATGAACCAGCCAGCAGGTAATACAATTTTAGCATGCTTCTAAGCGAAGGCTATGAATATACCTGCATTAAATGCAGTTGATCTCAGCACTTGTATTGAAAACTACTTGAATATAAACGTGCCTGCAAAAGCAAAGCTCATAGTAGTTGATGAGTATGCATACAAGGTGTATCCATTCAGTTATCTTATTAAGAACCAACAGTATTAGAACGAGTTTGCTATTGAATACATGGTACTTAGAGAGGCCTAAAGAAAAGACTGCAAGAATTTGCTTAAGCTAAATGGTGTTATTTTAAGTTATGGTTTCATCGCATTAAGGCTAAAGAAATTTGAGATGACTCTGAGAGACTACCTATATCACAATAGATACCCTGATGATTTAAACGATATACTCTCAGATATGATTCAGGGTGTTAAGGAGTTGCATTAACTTGGATATGTTCATAGAGATTTGAAGCCTGAAAACGTTATGCTAAATCTCTGCCCTTTTAGAAGTAGTGGTTATCGATTTCAATAGAGCTTTAAGATAGGAGATTGTCACTTTAGCACAAGTACTTGGTACTCCAGGTTACTTCCCAATAAGAGAGAAGTGGACTAATGGTTCTGTTTAATGGGATGTTTGGGCAGTAGCAGCAATAATATTAGAAAGTGACATGGAATGTATGTCTTACTTTGGTACAAAGCATGAAAAATAATCAATAAGTTTGGCTCAGAAACATATAAAGTAAGAAGATGTCTGCGAAGAAATAAAAAGCATAGTAGAGATGATAATCGTGAGAGCTCCTTCATATCCTAGATAATCCTTAAATGACATACTTGACCCATTATAGAGAGCAAGATTCAAGAGATACAACAAAGATAAGCAGATTAAATTTGTTTGAATAAAGTACTCTAATACTCATTAAATATTCATTAAATTCACATAAAACCTGCATTTTCTCTACTAACCCCAATAAGACCCCAACTATACCCTACAAATCAAAGCACTTATAAACCTCACTAAGGGGTTTTGGGGTTTTGAATGTTTACATACTGCATCTTCGTACAATTCCCTATTATTATCTATATAGCTCATACAAAAATGTCTCAATGCTGAATGCTATTATTCAGGTTACTTTAAAGATGTTAAAATGGCCCTAAATAAACAATTGCCATCACCTTAAACTTGTTTAATTCTCAATGATTCAAGTTCTTTATATTTGTTTGTAGTTTCGTTAAATACTTTGTCTTCAATATTAGATATTTATTCTAAAATATCACTATATTGTGATAAACTATCACTTATGTTAGAGTAAGAGCTTTCAGTATCAGCTAAAACATCTTTGATAGAAACTTTAGAAATTTAATTAATGCTTGTATCTATCTAACATTTTTCATTTTATTGAATATTTTTAGTTGTTATTTATTAATCCTAGCTTTTTGCTTTAATTGCGTTTTGTTATTCTAACAATTATGAGTTGCTATTTTTGAAAATATCTTATAATTAAATTTCTTATGATTGTTCATTAAAACTGTAATCTTAGTCATTTAAACTTTTGTTTTATTTCTTAATTTTTCTCTAGCTGTTATTTAACAATCTATGTTTAACACCTGCACTTTAGAGTTTCTCTAATGATTTTTCATCAAGTTTCCTTTTCTTGTTATTATTCTTTTTTTTAGCCCCCATTTAATATATATAAATGAAAAAACGGGTATAGTAATAAGGATAATAAATTTATAAATCGTTAATAACTTTTTGTATATTAAAATAAATTCTTAATATTTTATTATTAATATTAGAATAATAAATTTTAATATTATTTTTTTTAAATGATTAAAAAAAAATATTTATACCTTATATATTATTATAGTATAGTTTAATTTCTTATTAAATACTCAAGTCTTCTAATATTTTAAATTTGTAGCATTATTTATTATAAATACATATAATAAATAAAAATTATTAAAATAAATTAATATCGTATAAAAAACAGATTTTTTAAAAAATATAATTTTCTATATTTTATGAAAAAACTTTATAAGAAATTTATATTGCAATCAATTTATAAAGCCATGATGAAATTATTGTATAAAATTTCTTTTTTTTAACAAAAAATGATGTATAAATATCTTAAAAGTAACTAACAAATACTTTTAAAGCAAGTTTTTACATATAAAATATAATATTTTAATTGGGGGTGGGGGGGGTACGGGGAGAGGCGTGAGGGGGGATGGGGGGGGGGATGGGGTACCCCCTGGGGGGGGGATCTCGGTTGTAACAATTAGACAATAAGTAATTTAACTCTCTTAATCACAGATATAAGTGTAATTTGAAGAAATTTTAAAAAATGAGCTAACATAACCCGCTAATATTAACGAATTCTAAAAACCAAAAAATTGTATACTATTAACATTATTAGCAAATATTAAGCGTAATTTGAAAAATAAAAATAGCAATTTTTCAATATTTGTATTATTTAAAATAAAAATTCTGTATGAAATCGTTAAAAATTAAGTTTCATTACAGACTCGGATAATAATTGAAAACTCCATTACTTTAATGTAAGATAGATATATACAGTATTTGTGAAAACTTAAAAGGTTTTTGCTATTAAATCATATAAGCACATTTTTATAGAGGAGAAATGAAAATAAAAGCCTTAAAATTATAGAAGATAAACTTGACAGAGAGTTTAATTCTTTCAAGTTTTATAATTAATACTTTAACTCATGGCTCATAAATAATTTCTTAATGATTAAAATAAATCTATTTGATGTTTTATTCCCTAAAAAACATATATAATAAGACTAATAATATATCAGTGATAAAAGTAAAATACTTAATTTTTAAAGGTTACTAATAAACTCCTTAAAATTTTATAGACTTATAATTAACTTATTACCTTTAAAAAGTTAAATAAATTTGAACAATGATAATTTATATAAAATTGCAATTTCTCAATAAAAAAAGCTATAAATAATATTTACTTTGGATATTAGATACCTAAAACATCAAATTGTGGGTAAAGTAGCCACTATTAAATTTTAATCTCAAAAAGAAATATTTAAATAGAATAGATAATAGAAAATCTAAATAAAATAAATTGCAATAAAAAATTCTATGAAAAAGGTTTCAAGTGCTATTTAATACTTTTAATAAACATTAAATCTGTAATAAAATTTATTAAAAAATATTAATTAAAAATTATAAAAAAAACTTACTAATAAACGATAACAACTATAGAATATTAAAAAGTAATATTAACATTTAATCTCCTTTATTTTTCTTATTAAATATAAATATTTATTATATCAAATTTAACCTTTATGCTTATATTATTTCTATTAGTAAATTTAAACAAATTTAATTTATAATTATTTATATTGATTTATTAAATTTATTATTAGATAAAATTATATTGATTACTAAAAATTTAAAATAAATCTATTTTTTTAAAAAGAGGAACAATTAAATTTAATATTCTGATTAAATATTAAAAATTACTCAAAAAACTTAATATATTTGATATAATAAAAAATTAATTATAAATAATATCTATTGATTCATATTTATAAAGCTATTTTGTTACTTTAAATCTGTAAGTTATGATAGGTTTGAGAATAATTACGTATTATAAGTCATCTTTTAACTGGATAAAATATTTATAAATAATAAATTTTAAGATTGTATTTCAAAAGTCCTCAATTGTAAACTTAAATTATTAATATTTTAATATATAAAACTGTGTATTTAATAGATTTTAAAA
This sequence comes from Oxytricha trifallax, assembly GCA_000711775.1. Taxonomy (NCBI): domain Eukaryota; phylum Ciliophora; class Spirotrichea; order Sporadotrichida; family Oxytrichidae; genus Oxytricha; species Oxytricha trifallax. The sequence goes on from ARYC01017211.1 coordinate 95,199, forward strand.
TTTATTAAATATTCTAAATAGAATTAGTAAATTAACTAAAATTTTGTGCTAAGATATACAAAAAATGTGTTTGTATTTTATGAATAGATTAATTATTTTACATGTTAATATTGATATTTTTTCTTTATTTAAATTTCAATTTCATACAGCTTTTAAGTTAAATAAAGTTTATATTTTTTTTTCAAAAATTCCATTAAATCATAAAGAAATTAATTATAAAATTTAATTTCCTGATAAAATTAAATAATTTAAACAAAAGAAAAAAAGTTTAAACTTTCTATTTTCAATAATAAGTTGAATTTATTCTCTAAATTACCATCCATAGGATACTTTTTAAGTTTAATATGGATTAATATCATTAATATTTGATTCTGTAGTTACGTAGGATTCTTTTCTAACATTCATTTGAATATCACCATCATTGTTATCAGTTTACTATTTAATTATAATTTTCAAATTTTTATTTTAATTTTATGCTGTTTAAATATTAAATTAATAATAGTATAAGAAGTGAATCTAAAATAAATATTTTATAATAAATGATAAAACTAATATCTTTCTAGAAGAACGTTTTATAACTCTAAGGCCTTTTAAACATATGAGAAAGCGAATCGTTAAATTGTTAAATACTATTCTGCGTAGTCAAACATTAGATATACTTCTTCGAAGGAGACTATGAATTAAGCATTTCTCCAAAATTGATGAAGATGTCTCGAATAATTTGAGTTTTAGGTGATAAAAAGTTGGGAGAAAAAAGAGGTTATTAGTTTTTCATATTTTAATAGACGAGAAATAGAAGAAAAAATTCATAAAATTCATAAACACATTAGTATAAAGAACTATAACTGCATCATTATGTTGAAATTCACAAGTTTTGTCTTTTAATAATCTCTAACTGCTTTTTCATATAATTGAGAGGAACTTTAGCTGTGACATTCCTTTCAATTTTAAATGTACTTTTATCTTCAAATCATAGAAATACTTATTCTAAAAAATTGAATAAAAATTTTGCTAGTTATAGAAAATATTTTAGATAATTCTATAGATAATAGCAGAAAAATTAATAATATACTTTAAAGAATCAACAAAGAGATACAGAGAAAAATGCATTTAATAAAATTAGAATTAAGTTAAAAACAATCATAGCTAGAAGTAGAAGAATTTTAAATTAACATTCAAATTGAAAAAGGTAAGTACATGAAAGCAAAAAACCTTTTAATTATTAAATTATTTTATATTAAATTCATGATTATTAATGATCAAAATTTATAGATTTAACTTTTATCACTTAATATGAAAGACTTTCTTATTTATGAAATTTTTGGCTAAATTTTTATCAATGGGATTTTGTCTATTATATATTTATAGAGGCATTTTATGCTTAAATTAAATGTGTAAATAACATGCTACCACCTACATGCAGATAATTAAAAGTTCATAACCTCTTTTGAATAGAAATTGAAAATTAAACTCTGATATGATTAGTTTAAGCAGTAAAAAAATCAATAAACTTGTAAGCTTTATTAATAGATATATAAATTTATGCCATCTAAAATATCAAATAATAGTCGACAAGGCACACCATCAAGCCAAAATTAACAGAATAAATTGAATAGTCTCGGCATGCAGTCAAATTCTGCTAAGAATTCCACATCAAACAAATTTAAAATAAAAATAATTGTGAAATCAAATGGGTATCAATCTATTTTCAATATTAAAAATAAACATTTAAACTTTATAAAATTGTATTTAAGTATAGCAATAATTTATGAAGTCTAAGATACAAAAGAAAATAGCATAACATAATAGAAAAGATTTTTCTTATGGTTTTAAATATATTTATAGAATTTAAAAAGATATACTTTTACATTAAAATGATTCAGAATTTCAAATTTAATAATTTTACATCTATTCAGAATGAATTATTTAAAATCAATTAAATTATGAGGTTTATAAAATTTTAATAAATCTATTCTAAAATTATCATAATAATTCAATAATAAGAAAAATCTTTAAATTTAAAACTTGTCTAATTTAAGATTGGGGAAAAAATTAAATATTATTAACAAGTTATAAAGATAGATATATATTAATTATAATCGAATCATTATATTTTATTAATATAAGTAATTTATATAATCACCTTGAGTCTAAAAAGTATTAAATATTTATATATAGTAAAAAAATATAAATATTAAGAAATTATAAAAAGAATCTAGAATGTATGTCAAAAGTCCTCTACAATAAACTTAAAGATTTATATTATTAAATATAGATTAATAATTTTAATTTCTTAGTTTTGTTCCAATGAAAAATACTAATTAAGTGATAGTAAAAATGATTCTTATTTATTTATGAACAAAAATCAAATATTAAACTTTTTATAATTTTAAGGAATTGTACTTACCAACACCCCCAAACCCCCCCCCTATAAAAAATATGACCTTCTCCTTCCCTTCTTATAATAAAATTTTTCAAATTTCATTTAAAATGTATTCTTATGCTTTGAATAATGCTCTATCTTGAAATAAATCTTGCCCTTCTGGCAACTACAGTTATTAATAATTTATCTGATAAGTTTCACTTCGTCCTTCGACTTTTCATTATAGATGCTTCAATAGGAAAACATTTCAAACACAATTTATTTTGAGTGTTTATTTTATTTATAAACTTACACAAATTTATTTAAAGTATTTTATCTCTTAAATTGTCTTCATTAACCATAATTCTTTAAACTAATTTGCTAAACATTTTTAATTTTGTAAATAAAGTGACTTCTCAGATTTATAGGCAATGAAAAAATTCTAAGCTTAAAATAATTTTTTATGATAAACTATTTTATAATAGTCACAATTTAATTGAATGAATCTTATAAATATATATATATATTAATTAGTAAATTTGGTAAGACATTTAATTGAATTACAATAAATTATATTCATTGAATTAATTAATTATATAATTACATCTTTATTTAGGGTCAAACATTTTCATTTTAGCACTACCTATATTGTAATTTTATTTCTTTAATTATTTACATGACACAATTTCTCTTCATTTCAATAATATAAACCTTCTTCATCTTCTCAAGAAAAAAAGTAAGTTTTATAAAAATAATGCATCTTGAAAGAATTTAATGATGCCACAATCTTCTAGAGAAAGTAATCCTCATCGAAGTATCATAATTATATACTTACATCTTTTGCTCCTTAAATTTCTTAATAGGATTTTAAAACTTTAACAAGAAAGATAAATAGGGATATTTTAGTTACTTATTTTTCAAATTGTAAATATCCTTTAATATATTGAGTAAATATGTTTTTGCTAACCACTATTCTATTATGGTTTTCTTATAATATTTAGAAAAATTTACAACTTCATAAATAATTAATGAATTTTAAAAATATGAATTTGAATTAAAGGTATACATAAAACAAACTACAATTGATAAAGAACAAAGATTAAAAATTAGTTTAGGTAGCAAAGTAATGAGGCCTTAAATCCTATGCTTTGAGAATTAATGTCAATAAATATAGTTTGATTTACAGTATTATTTTATTACTTGATTAATTATTTTTAAATTATTATTATAATCTTATTTAAAACTCTCTTAATTCCTCTTCTATTTATATTTATCTTTATGAATTTACAATAACAAATTATATTTATATTGAAAGATAAAAAACATTGAATTTAATTTTGTTTACATTAATATATTTTAATAAAATATGTTTTTCATTACCAATTAAAATCTGAGAAGACACTTTATTTACAAAAGTGAAATGTTAATCAAATTATTTCAAAGAAATATGGTGAATGATAAACGATTTAAGAGATAAAAAATACTTTAAATAAATTTGTGTAAGTTTATCAATAAAAATAATTAATTTAAAATTATACACTCAAAAGTAAATTGTATTTGAAATTTATCCTATAGAAGCAAGTATCAATAAAAGTCGAAGGACGATGTTAAACTTATCAGATAAAATAATTAATAACAGCAACTGCCTGAAGGGCAAGATTTTTTTAAAAGATAGGGATGATTCAAAGCATAAGAATATATTTTTCATGAAATTTTATTAAAAGGGGAGGAGGGTGATAATTTTTATAGGGGGCATGGGGGTGTTGATCAGAACATATATTTCATTTAGTTTTCTATATATTAAAATAAATTACAAACTTGTAAAATTTATTTGTTCTTATTAATATTCTCAAGATTTTATTAATATTACTGATATTTTAATTTAAATATTAGGAAAAGTTATAAATAAATCAAAATGTATTCAAGTTTAAGCTTACTATTGTGATTGTTATATTAAATTTACTTTTTGTGAAGTTATCCAAAGATCTTTTTCTTAATTTGCAAAGGCTTGATATTGTTGACATTCGATGACGTAGGGATCTCTTATACCTTTCTCAAACTCTTTTTAAAACCAGCATTGACATCAGTTTATAACGAAAATAAATAAGGTAATTATTATTAAAGTTTATTTTCTTAATGATTGACCTGGCATTTAAATATGGATATCCATATTTACAGCTGTTTTTGTTCTTTTATTTGGTTTTCTTTTTGAAGCTTTCTAAATATTTATGGGCTTTTCTTCAATTTCAAATTCAGAAAGAACTGTTGATTAATCTATGCTAAAATTTTAAATATATTATAGAATATAGGGGTGTTCATTGATAATCTAAAAATAATAATTAAATATGAAATAAAACCTCAAATTTATTCAGTTTCCATGAAATTGTAATTTTAATACATTAAGATAATAAGTAAGCTTAACCATAAGGTAAAGATAATATTTTGATGTTTAAATACTAAACTTTGAAGTTTTAATTTAATTATTTTAACTATGCTAGTCATATGGGCTGACTATAACTGCTCCGTGTTGAATTAGTTATCTGCTTTTTAATCTTACACTTTAGTGTTGTCTATGTCTATTTTTTTCTATTTTACACATTTTAATATTCTACATAAGTCTCCAATTTTTATGTTTTCTATATTACGAATTATTTTTGCAATTATAGGATAATGGTCTCCTTGAGGGGCCGCTTAAATTATATTTTTTAATTTTTAAAGACGTTCTATAAATCATTAAGACTTCGAAATGTCATGTTATAACTCACTAAACTGGTTTCTAATGATTTTCCAAGTAACTTTCATCAGCCCAGATTATAATAACTTTCACTTTATCATCATGAAAGCTTTAAATATTCAATAAGTATTATTTCTTATTATATTTGTGTTTGTAATACATTATTTTTATTAATGTTTTCATTGCTGTAATATTTACATTGAGAACTTTTCAAAAATAGCAAATAGATAAGTTAACATAATAATTGTATTTGCAACTATTATAACAGCTTAGCATGATAACAGAAAGAAATATTTAAAATAAAAAAATAATATAAAACATATATATTAAGAAAATGAGTCATTCTAATTCAATATTTAATGCTTTTTATGATGCTAACTTTAAAAGTTACTATGGTCTGGGTTGATTTAGGTTACTTGGAAAATCATTAGAGATTTATTTGGTGAGTAATAACTTAACAATTTAAGATTTAATTATTCAAAATTCTTAGAACGTTTTTAAAATTGGCAATGATATTTAGAGGCCCCCAGAGTTCCATTACCCAATTATATTATAAATTCTAAATTTACAGAATGATCATGTACCCTAGATTTACGAAAATAAAAAGAGCAGTCAAAAGAATAGTTTAAGGGGAAAGTTTATGAAATATTAAATAATTGTTGTTTTTTAGAAAGGAATTATAAATAAAGATAGGTCTTATTTATTTTAGGCAAAAACTATAATTAAGTATAATAATACTATAAAAAATAAAGAATTTTATATTTACTATAAAATAAAATATATATATTCCTATGCGAATTTAGTTATAATATTTATTTGAAATTATTATCAATAATTGCTTAACTAAAAGTGGCAATGGAATATAAAAAAAAATATTGTTTATAAAATTGGTTAAGTCATTTAGGTAAATAAAAAATTAATGATTTATAATAGTCATTCTTTCTGTTTGATTCTTTATTCATTTTAAATAATATGTGAATTTTTTCAACTAAGGTGTTATAATTGCCCTAACCCAAATATTAAACTTCGTAAATAATAATTATTGAATAGTTCAATAGTTGTTAAATAATTAAAATTGTAAAAAAATAAAATTTGAAAATATTTTATTGATATATTAAAATCCAAGATTTAATGTATGGATTTAATATCATTTTTATATTATAATTACTTCTAATAAAACAATAAAATCTAAAAATAAAAAATTATGAATATTTATTCGAATGATGACCCAACCTATAAATAGTCAGGAATCCTATAATAAATTTTACAATTTTAATTTAATAATTAAATTTTTATAAGTTCATTTTAAGTTCATCATCAAGTTTATAAAAGTCCATAAAAGGTATAAATCCATATATAATAGTTATTATACATGTCTCACTAAAAATTTCAAAAAAATTCTTGGTTGGGTCTAAGTACGGTTTATGTTTAATTAAGTACACGAGTGTTAAAAATTGTAGTAGTATTATTATGTTTAGCTGAATTCCTTGACAATAGTCTAAAAACACTAGAGTTATCCCAAATATATAATATGGTATAAAATTTAATATAAAAACTTATTTAAAATATTTGTCTTTTTATGATCTTTAATGTTGAAAATTATTAACAACTTTCTTTTACACCCTCATCAAAGGGAGAAAATCAGGCTTTAAAAAAATTGGGAAATTCAGGTCTAATAAATGAAATTGCGTAAACTGAGATTATTGGAAATATCATGCAGAAGGCAAAGAGAAAAAAATAAATATTTTAAATATTGTATATAGAGGATGATTGAAAGTAGAGATCCTAATGAGTCTGCTATATAAATAAAAGTCAACTATATAATGATATTAAAGTGGAAAATATTAGTACTCTTGAAATATTGCATAATTGCTAAACTCTTAAAAATGTAATAATGAAAAAATAATTATAATTTTGTCTGAGGTATTCCTCATTAAATTAAAGAATTATGTAATCAAATTATCACAAATAATTATAATTCATTATAATTGATTGAATTACATTCAAGAATTTAATTTAGAGATCTTAATGATTTTAAAGAAAAATTAACAAAATTAAATTCTTTTAAAAGATTTTAAAATAAATTTTTGAAACTTGAAGAGTGAAAATTGTGATTTGAAAGATAAAATTTTTTAATTCTCAAAATTTCAATTTTAATGAGATTGATAGAAGAACATATACAGAGTTAAAGCTAGGATTAAATTAAAAATAAATAATTTTTTCTTAATTGATTCAATAGCAAATCTAAGAATGACATTGAAATATAAGTTTTTATTTAATCTCTTTCTGAATCGTTTAAAACTATAAAAATTGTCAGTTTAATATTGCCGCTTACAATCCAATTTATTTATAATACTTTATTATTATAAACTTAAGTTCCTAATAACTGTAGTAATCTTTCAATTACAATAATTATGACAATTATGAACAAGATGTAAAAAATTAAGCCCAAGTTATTGATCAAATTTACTGATTAAAAACCTAAAGTATCAAAGTAGCTATTATGAGCATATGCTTAATTTTCAAATTCAGCCATGTTAAAGAGAACTTTATCAAAATTATCTGTTGAAATGAACTGAAAGTTATATAATTCAATATTTATTATAATCATTTTAAGTAATTACTTGAATTACAATTGAGATTAACAATCTCAATAAATTTGCACATAATTTTTAATGCATTATGAAAGAAAAATAGAAGTTTTTTTATTTGAATTTTTACTATATTAATAATTAAGAAAGAATGAAAATGGTTAATATTATTATTATAGTAGGAATCATTCGATTTTGGGAAATTGATTAAAATTAAATTCAATTTATTTCTAATATGGTAGTTAAAGTTGGCAAATTTGACGATCTTGGGCTCATTTGATAGGGAATATAAAATTAACTGGACTTTACTATTGGTGGTACTAATTTATCGAATCGAGGGAGCGAGATAACTTCACTTTAATTAAATGTCTCTAAATTCATTGAATTATATTCTCACAAGTAATTGTAATATAATAATTATCTTTGATGCTAAAATTTATGAGATTTAAACTTATTATTTTATGAATAATAAATAATGATTATATTAATGAAATTTAAAACTTATTTATATATTTTTAATGATAAAAAGAAAAGTTTTATTTATTGAGATGTCGCATAATTTGTATTTTTTATTCTTCTATTGTAAAATTTATCGAAAATAAACCTTGAAAAGTAAACTTTTTTATTATAAAGTATCGTAAAATTTTGAACATTTAATTTATCGTAAATTACATTTACAAAGTTAGAAATATCAATGATCGAAATGAAGATGATTTATATATTTGCTGGAGTTCTAATAGTCATTAATGGTAAATGAGTAATATATTAAAAACCACTTATCATGTCCCACAGTAATTACATGCTTTTAGACCTAATAAATCTTAACAAAATAAAATGATTACAAAAGCAGGTTAATAGCAAAATTAGATCCCATAAAACTTTAAAAGGAAGTTGATGCTCCATCTACAACCTAAGTCAATTATGCTTACAAACTTTCAAATTAAATATAATGTATTTTATATTGAATTATTTCAGATATCTAAGGGGGCAAAGATTTACTCATTTCATAGTTCTTAGCAATTGACATCTTCATGTCCTTATCCTAGTACAAATAGTTTTCTAAAAACTATATCAAAAGCTAATCAGGTACCTATATAAATCTTATATAATTATTATTTATTTTACACTGTCTTGAGAAACTTATTTTAGATCTTAAAAAATAATTTTGACTGTTAAAATGTCAGCTGTGTAATCAGTGATATTATAGTTACAGTACTCTATGCTATCGTCTGATTTTTTCATTTAGCTAAACTAATATAATATTGTCGATTACATATAATTTATCAAGATTATTAATTTCTTTTAATTTATCTTAAATTTATTATATTTTTAGGTACTCTACCGCATTTGATCTGTTTTTACGGAAGAGTACCTTAAATTTATTAATTTTCAAATTATTTAATTTTAAATACTTTAAATTAAATATGAGATATAGCTACTTAAAAAAAATTATATAGAATTAGTAAATATAATTAAGATAGTAAAAAGTAAAAATTGTTTGAATATAAGGCAATATTATTCAACATAGAGTATTTGATGATTATAATTTCTAATTATTTCTATTTATCAAGACTTTTATAATTCTATATTACGTTTTTATAGATAGAAAGTATATATAATTTTAATATAAAGTATTTAGAATAAAATAATTTGAAAATTAATATAATTGAGGTATTCTACCCCAAAACTGATTAAATGCGATAGGGTACCTAAAGTATAAAATTAATATAAAGAAAAAGAAATGAGCAATCTTGATAAATTAAATTTAATTTCCAAAAATATGTTTTTTTAGCTAATTAGAATCAAAAGTGACTTTTGTAAAATGATTTCACTATGAGCCCATATTTTCATATCATTGAAATAAAATTTAAAATCAATAATATCATGAGAGAGTTTGATAAAGACCGTGCCAGAGAATGTAATTCGAGAAATATAAGCTGTGAGTTGCTTCCCTTAGGTTTTAGGTTAATTTTAAAAAGACATTTTTGCCAGGTAAGTTTGCTGTTGTAGTTATAATTAAATATTGCCTGTATCACTAGATGAAGTATTATCAGATGACGAATTTGAGGAAGAAGGAGGTATATAGTAATCATCAAGATTAAAAATATAAACAAGATTTATTTCTTCAGGATCAATTGCTTTTGACTTTTCCACTTCAACGTTTACAGTATACCATTAAAAATCCAAAAAAACCTTCAGAAGTTTGTTCGAATTATTAATTGTAAAGAGAGTTAAGTTTAATTGAGGAAGAATTATTTGACTATTTTTAGGGCTTAATAAGGGGATGAGAGTTTAGATTTTATATTCTTAAATAAAGAGATATAAGAAAAATAATTTCTATATCAATTAAACACTACTTTAGCATTATAGGTTGAATTATTTATTATTAGTTATCATTTTAAGTCTTATCTCTTTTTCATAAAACTTATGTTACACTGATTTAGAAACTCTTTTTTTCTGTTAATTATCCTTTACCGATATTGGTATTAAAATTCTTTTTTCTGAAACCTCAAATATTAAACTAAATAGCAATCCTTTGAGACTTTAATATTTTGAATATAGCCAGTATCTCCGAACTATTACAATTTAAGATACTAGTATAATTTAAATAACATCTATTTACTTTAATATTTCTGAATCATTAAATATAGATATAATATCACAGATCTTAAAGCGAATTCGAATTTTAACCAATGTTAATAAATATGATTAATGAGAAACTAATATAATACTTTGAATTTCCAAGGTGGTATAAGTTAAGATAAATATCCATTCAAATGCTTAAGAAGCAATATTCTTAAAATTAGCATGATATGTGTGGAACAATCAAACTTATATGTGTAATCTAGGTTTTGAGTTATCCAGTAAATTTATTGCATTTATTTTATCAAAGGCTCCTTAATCAGTAATTTTTTAAATAAAATATATTAATTATTAATTTAAAAACATTAATAGATTCCCATTTAATTTCTGGAATAATATTCATTAATTACTCCTCCTTTTATCAGTATTATTTTAATTACCTTCTTTTGGGTTTGTATGAAGCAGGTTGATTTTAGCTGAATTTTGGGGGGGAAATACCTGAACTTTTAATATTTTAATCAGAATAATATTCCCTCATAGATCTTTAATAGTATGTATAGACTATTTGAACGGTCAATAATCATGATTTAGAAGTTTAAAACAAAATATTGTTAATCACTGATGTCGATAAGGCTATAATTATGATAGTTTTATCATCATATTTTGCGATTAAATTTTAAATTATTTTTTTGTAGAAAAATAACAACTATTTTTATTAAATCAATAATTATTTTAATTTAATCTAAATGTAAGTTAATAACTTCATTCCACTATAAATCAAGTCAAAGTCTTTAAATTCATTTGATTTAATTAATTAAAAAAGGCTTTGATTAATAGTTTATTCACTTACATTTAAATTAAATTAGATATTGATTTAATAAAATAGTTGTTTTTTTAAAAAAATAAAATACTACTTTAAAATTTAATTGCAAATATAATGATAAAACCTATCATAATTATAGCCTTATCGACATCAGTGAGTAAAATTCTTATGTTTTCAACTTTAGAATCATGATTATTGACCCATTAAATACCTTTTACTTACTATTTTAGATTTATGTGGGAATATTATTCTGATTAAAATATTATAGATTCAGGTATTGTCCCCCTCCCCAATTTTCTGAGTCCTATAATTAAACTAAACTACCCGCTTATTTCATTTGATGGAGAGAGAATGAGCTAATCTTTATTTAAGCTAATAAATTTCAAAGCTTGCTCTCCATGCAATTATTTTTATCATTCTAAAACAAAATATAACAATTCTATGATAATCTTTTGTCCAAAATCATTTTTAATAGAAGGCAAATTAATTATACGCAAAGTTCCTGCTTACATGAATATGTCTAAAGGTTAACTCTGGAACTAAATAATTTAAATAATTAATTATAATATCTCGGGATTTACATATCTACTAATGTCTTAATATGAGGTATAGTATTATTTTTAAATATATTTTTAGAAATTGTAATTGAAATAATTCAATTTAGTAAAAAGATTCTTTTAATTGATAATTTTAAGTTTTAGTAAAATTTAAATTAAAAAATAAATATTTTTACATTCAGAATAATTTGGGCTTTCAACTATAATTTTCCAATCCTGCACCTATGTAATATAGCTAAAAGAATATTTAAAAGCATCTAAAATCCAAAAGTAAAATTAAATCTCTTTATAAAAATTAATAGCTATTGTATCTTTTTAATTTTGAAAATTGTATAATATGATTATTTTTTTATTTATATTAGTGTAATTACTATTATTTTGATTTTATTTAAATTATTAATTTACATATTTAATATTTTACTCAATATTTTCTTCTTAACCATAAAAGTCAATCTATGTTGACACAAAGTAAAATCCAACATCCTAAGTTAAACTAGTAAAAACGTCATAATATCTATGTGTCACATTGATATGATTTAAATTATAAAAGTTATAACTATTAATTATTATGATGCTGCACAAAATACGGAGCACTCTATATTGTAATAATTATTGATTAGAAATTGCATGAAGAATCCTATATTTTATATTTTAATTAAAAATTATCTAATCTTTTAAAACAAAGATAACTATTATTTAATGAATTAAAGTGTTGATAGTTTCTTAACGACAAAATTGAAAATATAAATTACAAATACAGTTTTTAATTTATATAGTATTGGACATAAATAATCAAAATTTTCCAGATTTAATTAAATTTAATCAGAATGTATTTATAAAGTCCTTACCTTTTGAGGATAAAAAATAGTTCATATTATATTCATCTAATTTTTATTTACAAAATAAATGATTTATTTGTAATTTATATTTAATTACTTATAAAATGAATTAAAAATAATTTTAATAATAAAATTTGAAATAGCATGAAGAATTCGTGCATTCATACTAGACGCTTTCTTCTACAATTTAAGTCTAAGAGCTCAATAAATAAAATAAATAAAAAAAAATCAATTGATAGTGGTAAACATACGGAACTGGATACTCTATTATTTTTATAGATTAATAATGTAATATTTATTATTTTAAATGAGAATTCGCAAAGTGTTTAAACTTCCATTTAAAACGGTATCTCTCTAAAACATTTTATAGTATTCTAAAATAAATTTTACAAATATTATATTTAATTTATACTATCTAAATCATTATGAATTTGAATAATTATCTTAGTAATAGATTTTATTTCTATATAAACTATAAATATAAGAGATTAATTAATTTATAAGTGTCTTAAGATTCTCAGTGAATTAATAAAAATATAATTTTCACAAATCTGAATAAAGTACTAATTATTTAATTTATATAAACAAAAATTAACATATAATTATAAACAAGTTAAATTAATACTTCATCTATTATAACATTTTTTAAAAATAAAATATTATGCAAAAAGAAATTAATTAAGTTTGAAAAGAATTTATAAAGAATTTGAAAAGAAAAATAACTTTCAAATTAATAAATATTAAATGAATCTAAATGTTAATATTAAAACAGCTGTAGAAATTATTAATTTTCTTGCACAAACTATAAGTTAAGTTGAATGTCTTTTTCCTTAAAGTATTGCTTTATGGAGTATAGTTTAAAGTAACGTTTTTATTAAGAATTGGCTACCTAAATTCTATAAATGTTTCTGTAAAGAAAGTATTTTCAAAAATTTACTATATTGTTTTAAATTTGATATGAATAAAGAAAGTGTCAGGCTCAGTTACAGAGAAATAGTTATTGTCTTTCTATTCTCAGAAAGCATTTATTTTTGTTAAGATTTTAATATTCTGGCAAAAATAATTATTTTTAATAAATAAAAACAAATTGTTAATTATTATTAAAAAAATCATTGAAAAATTAATTATGAATCGATCATTTTAGTTATTACACTTTAATTAAATGAGGCAATAAATTATTTAATCAATAAAATTAGTATATATTGAATTAAATTAGAAAATAAATAATAAATTTAAAAATGAAAAATTATCTAGATATAAAAATATAAATAGTAATCTTAATACTTCAATTAATAGTTAAAGTACAATTTTTTTCTCAAAAAAAATACTTATGTTTTTGTTTATATCTTATTTTATAAATAATAAAGCATAGTAATATACTAAATTAGCTTCTTGGCAGTTGTCTAAATAATATGAAGCTATATTAAACTTGCAATTATAAATTATACATTTAATGTTAGATTAATTTAAATCAATCATACGTCAGAAGGCAGGTATAACTTAATAAATGTATCATAAAAAATAATTATATAATTTTTTATAAATTAATCTTAAAAAAAAAGTTTCTAAATATTTTATTATTTATTAACTATTAAGAATTAATTATACTGAAATTATATCATTATTTTAAATAAAAAGCTTACAAAATATATTTTATAATTTTGCATTTAAATATTTAGAATTAATAATTTCAAAATAAACTAAATTTTATTTTTTATTAAATATTGTTTACTATCACTCTATAAATCTGAATGTGCTTAAATTTCAATAAACTAAAAATACAAATTTATGATAATTTTCTAAATTTAAACAATTAACTTATTGAATTTTTTCAGTCTTTATTAAAAATTATTATAATCTTACAACCTTCTGATTAAATAATGAATAAAAATTTATTATATTCATTTATAGCCTTTAAAATCTTTGCATATTAAATGTACCTACAATAAAATTAAAAGACTGCTTGATTTATTAATCGTTTTATTAATCGATAATTTTAAATATAATTATTATTATCATATAACAAAATACTATTTAATTTTTTTTGCATATTTTTATTTTAATCAGCTAGTTTGGTTCGATATACAAAGTTTCCTTCAGATTTGGACTCCCAGTTTATGGATTTGAGTTAGGCCAATAATTACCTTTAGTTAATAAGATGTCTTCTGCTTTTTCTACGTTTATTATAATATACAATATAATATAATTATCTAATTGATAAATGAAAATTTAAAAGTTTGAAATTTAATTAATTCAATATAAAAATTGCAAATTTACTCAAAATTATTTACAAAATGATTTAGATATAAAATAATAAATTCTCTATTTTATTTGGAAATATAATTTTAACTTTTTAAGTTTCATTATTTTAATAATATAGTTCTTATAGATTTATTTTCATTTTTTGCATTGAATTTCTTTTATTTTTTTGATAATTATTTAATCATAGAGATAAATATATACATTAAAGCGAAAGCCCTTTCTAGCTTATATTCAAATTGCCATTAATAATGCAAACCTAGATCATATAATTTGGAAAAATAATCAATTAAGACACCCAAATCTCACAAATAATTAATATTAAAAAAATTAAAAAGTATCATTTTTTAAATATACTGATTTTATACGTTTATCGGCACTAAACTTTTAGGTGATAAAATTAATTATTCATAAACTAAAGGGGGTAATTAATAATTTAATAGTTATTATTTTAATAAATACGTTTTAAGAATACTTCCTATTCAAAAATAGAAAAAAATAAATCATTAATAATAATATTTATTTTATTTCAAATTTTGGAAGATTTAAATTATAATTTTTTTTTTGAAAAATTATAAGAATATTTAATTATAAAAATTATTTTAACAAACTAAAAAATTAACCTATTTCCTAAATTTCCGACAGGAGGAATAATAGGTTGATATTTAAATATTTTAAATTACAATTATTTGTTAAAGATTAATATTATAAATTGACCAGTACCATTTGAGAAAGAAACTTATTATCAATATTTTGAAATTTTATAAAATATTAAAATTCTAAAAATTAAATGAAAATTCAATGAAAATAGTTAAATTTTTTAATTAATATCATAATTTAAGATTTGTTATTAAGAAATCATATTTAAATTCAATATTATAGTATATTAAACCTTTAGAAGAAGAAAGGTACTTTCTAATGGAGTTTCTCTTATGTAAAATAAGTTTATGTAGTTCATAGATATAATAAAAATATTATATAAAAATACCTATTTCTATTAATATTGACTAAATTTTTTAGATTAAGTTTCTTAACTTCCTTCAATGTATCCTGCTCTAAAATTATTATTGTAGGAATAATTTAATTTGGGAAATAAATTTAATTTGTAATTAAATAAATAATTGAAATTATGTGTAGTTAAATTTGTCGAAACTTAAACAATATAGTACTTTGTCGAAATAGGATACAAAATAGCTGGAATTTGTTAAAAGCGGTGCTATTTAAAGCATCCCTGGAGAGAGATAAATTAATTTTAATTTTGAATTATTTGTTAAGTAGACTTCTGTGCCAAAATTAAATTCGATTTATCTCAATCCAGATATGCCATATTGAGGTACCGCCAATAGTAAATACACCAGCTAATTTTAAATTCTCTTCAAACAAGAACAATATTGTCAAGGTTCAAAGAAATTTAGCTGCCACGATTTAAATTATTTAATTTATTATTTCATTTCACAAATTAAATATAATCAAAATTCTACAATATTTGAAGCATCTTTATTAAATTATAAAACATAAAGTTTTAAGTAATTAATTACTGTAAATTATTAACAAAATTCTCTCTATATATATATATATATATATTTATAGAATTTTAAAATTTAATATTTCAATAATGAGATAAATTAATTCTTAGAGATATTTTTATAAGCATTTTTTCTAAATAAGGCAATTTATTAAAAAAATAATTAAATTTAACTTTATTTTATTACAATTCATAATGAGAATTTTTTGAATTAATTTGAATTTATATCATCAAAAGAAATAGCAATTAACTTATATAAAATGACAATCAATATTTATAAATAACTTTGCAAATTAAATAAGAAATTATTTTTTCTAATCTTTGTTTATAGAACCTACTGCTAATCGTTTATAAAACTAATCTGCCTATGGCATTAATAAAAATGCGTTAAATTTAACTTAAACTGATGTTTATTGACTCAGTGAAAAGCCAACAATTACACTTTGATAAGTGGGTGCGGAATATGCTACGTTTAAACCATTCTACAAATCATATTCTAAGTAGAAAATTTTATATTTTATATTCTATATTGTATAATTTATTAGATTTATTTAATATAAGGTCAAGAAAATTAAATCAATAAATATACATAATTAATAAAATAAATTAAAATAAAACTGAATAAGAGTTCTCAGATTGTTAAATTTATTAAAATTTTTATAATTTAATTACCTAAAATAGTCATAAAAATACAAATGCAAGACCTCCCCAAAATTCTAATTAAATGATTCATTAATTATTTTTAAAATCCTAAATGTATTTAATATTTAGATCAACAACCTAAAACATTTAAGCTTCCCAAAAAGAAATAAAAAATTTATATGCTGAATGAAATTACAGATATAAAATATTTTTTATATCCCCCAAAATTATGGAATGTTTTTGACTTCCCTTAACAGTTCTGGAATCATGAAAAATTCTCAGTAAAAAACTTTTCCAAAACTCAATGACAAAAGCCCCATATTAATTAGATGCCCTCGATATCAATTAAAAAAACAAAATTTAAATAACAATGAAGGATAGATCAAATAAATCAAGTTTTATTTGTTATAAAATTTAATTTTGTTGCCATTTTATATCTGAATTTTCTTGATCTATCCTTCATTATTATTTAAATATCATTTTTTTAATTGATATCTAGGGCATCTAATTAATATGGGATGGTGGTCATTAAGTGTTTGAAATTATTTTATCACTGTGAATTTTTCATGATTTCAGAACTGTGGAGGTGAAGGGAAGTCAAATAAATTCTAGATCTTTGGGGTTATCCAAAATTTTTCGGAGATATGAGAAATTGAATTTTTTTTGAGTCCTCAAACTCAGATTTAAATCAACCTACTAAAAAGAAATATATAAATACGACCTAAGGAAGGTTGAAATACTTATTTCGATTTTTTTACAATGGCAATTTAACTATTGCTGTAGAATTAACGTTAATAACAGTTTTTTTAGTCAGAATTCCTATTAGAATTTAATTGAAAAATGTTCACAATATAATTTGTTAAGTAATTTAAATAATTTAATGTGATATAATTAATTTAATATTATAATTTGAAAGTTCTCTATCAAATATTGTTAATTTTGATAGTAAACTTATATAATTATTTAAAATATATTTTAAATGTATTAAAATTTATGATAAATTATAGTTTTCCAGTTGCTGAGATAATTTAACCAGCACATTTCAGTTTCTTAATAAATTTAAATAAATACTATTCTATTTATAAATTTTAAGGGGTGAGTTGCACTGCTGATCCTACTTATAGCTATAGATCTTTAATTTTTATCAATAGCAAAAATAATATCTTACAAGAGTATAAAAAGTATAAAGAACTTGCCATAAATTAATTATTATAAAATTTTACAATATTAATCATGATTTTATGAGTATAAAATAAGTTAAAACAATAATTATAGTATTAATAAATATAGTTTTATAGCAAATATCAATAATCAAATAGATAATTTTAATATTTATGCTAATGCAAGACATATCAACAATGATTTAGTCAATAAAAACTGTTTATTGGAATATATTATATTAGAATCCTATTATACGTACTTTCTTATATTCTTTATTCAATTTTCCATAAGATTCTACTCAAGAAAATAAAGATATAAATAATTTTTGAATATCAAAATTGAAGTGCCTACCTTATCAAAATGAATATTATAGATTCAAACCCCAAAACCCTTTCAGTAGTTTGATTTTGTTTTTGATTGATAAAAGTAGACAATTAGTGCATACTTTATTAGTGTTTTAATAGGGTTTAAGTTGGGGTTAATGTTTAAATATTAGTAATTTAAGTGAGTATAACAAGCGAGATTTTTATATAGTTCACACAAACATAAGCTTAGAGTCATGTGGCAGTTCTCTAAATTTTATCTTTCTTAATTGTTTTTGATTGTAACTTCTTATCATCATTTTAATTGTTTGACTTAATATTATTAAATACATAAGTTCTCTGAAACCACCATTTATTTTATTTTATCAAGACAATATTTGATTCTCTGCTTAGAATCTCTTTTTATTCTTGCTGCTAAAGTAATCATATCTTGGCATGTCGCTCTCTATTACTATTCCAGTTAGAGCTCAGATATTACATGAATTTTCTCCGTCTCTC
The DNA here is from genome assembly GCA_000711775.1 of Oxytricha trifallax. Taxonomy (NCBI): domain Eukaryota; phylum Ciliophora; class Spirotrichea; order Sporadotrichida; family Oxytrichidae; genus Oxytricha; species Oxytricha trifallax. Next base: position 114,096 of record ARYC01017211.1, read on the forward strand.
CAATTTTTTTCTCTGGAAAATATCAAGGAGTGCCCAGTAAATTTCCTAATGCTAAGATTTGCACTCTTTGAGCTCTGCTGAAATCAATTATATATACTCTAAGAGATTGAAAATTTAATATAATAATTTAAAGTTTTAAGTTTCTATGAACGTAACCGAGTTTTTGGGGCTTTTCTATTCCCTAAACTCTCTGCTGTACTATCTAAGAATTTTATATTTGGCATCTGCACTAAGATAAAGCTCTCTGTAAGTCATTAAAAGGATGGTGAGTCTAATGCTACTTGATCTTTCGGGTAATGGCCCCTGGCGGGTGAGATAAAATCTTTTTTATTAAAAATTTTAAGATCTAAAATCACAAAAACACTCAAGAAGCCTATTATTACTCATTAATTAGGTCTTTAGGACCCCTAATTATCTCAATATAAGATCTAATAAATAAATTTTAATTGTATTTACACTATATTTACTAGAAAATTAAAATAAGTTTCACTTAATATTAAAATGACTCCTTGCTTAATTATTGGTTAATTAAGGCATTAATATATTTTACAAATAAATAAAATTATGATAATATTATTGTAACAAGCTTAATTAACCAATAATTAAGCAGGGAGTCATTTTAATATTAAGTGAAACTTATTTTAATTTTCTAGTAAATATAGTATAAATACAATTAAAATTTATTTATTAGATCTTATATTGAGATAATTAGGGGTCCTAAAGACCTAATTAATGAGTAATAATAGGCTTCTTGAGTGTTTTTGTGATTTTAGATCTTAAAATTTTCAATAAAAAAGATTTTATCTCACCCGCCAGGGGCCATTACTCATCTTTCCAAGTAAAATGGCATCAGCCAAATAATGTGCTTTAACTCTATAAGTTATGATTTTTAAAGAGAGTAATAATACTCATAAGCAAATTCAATTAAAACTTGTCATCTGCAAGAATTTAATTGAAAGGATAATTCTTGGAAGCATATAGCCATCAATAATGACTTTATTCTTTATTTAATCATTAGAGATATTTAGATTTAAAGGCAAGAATCTATATAACAATTTTTAAGATAGGAATCTCTTTATCGCCTAAATTTTTATAATGATTTTTGACTTACTTCTACACCTCAACTCTAAGAGAACCGGCAGGATTTCCTGACCTTCTTATTTTTACAGGAATCTTTTTCCTGTAGATTCATGAATAAATACAAAACTTTGATTGTTCTTTTTCTTTAAGTGCACTTTGAGGTATCTTGAATGAGGTTATGGATTATTACAGAACTCATAGACATACTACCCATCTTTCTTTTAATGCTTGAGATATCGACGAAGTATATCGTTGTGTATATCTCTCAAATATCTCTTGTAAGTGTACTTGTAAAGGAAAACTTTATTATATTCTTTCATTAATAATCGGCTTTGGCTGGTAAGGTATTGAATGCTCTATGGCGGATTGTTTAACCTCCTCCTCAATTTGCAAAGCTTCATTGATGACCTAATTTCTAACATATATGTAAATCTCAAAGCTAAACTTGTCAAATTTTTGATAAGTAGGCTCCAGTGAGTGCAATCGTCTTTGGTCTCTATTTTTTTTGGTTTTTGGAATGATAATTTTTATTGACTTTACCCAAGTAATGCCGCTATTCTCAAATGGTTAGCTCTCATTTTAGTTTACTGATATATTTTATTATAATAATGAGAAAATATATCTAAATAAACTAAATAGAAAAGTATGACGCTCTGGTAGATTCTTTGATAAGAGGTAAGAAAAATAAATAACTATAAAAGACTGTAAGTTGACATATTTTATAAATATATTTAACATTTTAGTAAGTTAAAATGCTCCTAATGTAGTTTTGTTTCTCTTAGAGGTCCAACTAAACAATTTTGAACTTTATTTGTAGGACCTATTAAAATAATTGAACATTATTATGAGCAATTTAATGGAGAAGTTTCATAAAAATGAAAATCAATCTTTGAAACTTGGAGCAAGTTTTTTTCTTCAATTCTTATCCGCATATCTTTTCAAGATTAGCCTCCAGAAGGTCCTCATTATTTAGTAGTAAGATTATAATAAACTTAAAAAGATATCCGTAATTTTAAATTTCATTTTCTTGAAAGAGGAAGCAAGATATGAATGATGCAATGAAGAGAATTTAATCTCAAGATTTAATGGGAAAATTTCGAAGTAAAGAGAACCATTATAGACACTTGGTTTACCAATAAGTCAAAATAGAATAAAAATAGCGAATATTTAAATTCTAAATAAATGACTTATGATAAATATTACCATTCTCCATTCAATTTTATTATTATTTTTTTTTATTTTGTTTAAATTTAATATTATTATATTCATAATGAGCGCAAGCGATAAATTTTATTTTTTTACCACTTGCTCCCATTTCTTATATGTTTAATTTAAATATATTAATTTCTTTTTATTCTGATTTATATTTTTTATTATATATGAAATTACTTTTCTAACTAAATTAAATTAAATTTATTCCTTTTAATTTTTAATAGATAAATAATAACTTTTATACTATAAAAAATTTTATTTTTTTAAGATTTGATACTTAAAATAGAAAATTAATTTAAAATTACTCATCTTTAATATAAGGAATAAAATTTAACTTAATTTTGAATAAAAACAAACTTCATTTCCGTTTCAATTTATAAATTAATTTAATTCTAACTATAAATGAAAAAATATGAATATATAATATATGATTAAGTGTCATAAATAAATAAGTTAAAATACCAAAATTCTTAAAAATCTAAGATTCTTTATTTATTCAAGCAATTTTTTAATATATTATGTTAAGAATATTATAAGTAAATAAAAAATATATTTCTTTGTATTTAAGGATTTCTATATTCGCAATTTTAATTCTATTTTTACTGAATGTAAACTTATAACTAATAACTATGGTTAATTTATTCTTGCTAACCCAAAAAAGAACAAAATATAACTCTTAAAAGCCATACTAAGTGAAGATAAAAAAGCTTTTAAGACCAATGAAATAAAGATGATTGAGATACCTAACTACCCTGAAATTTCAGTAACAAACCTCTATGATGATGCTATGAGTGATCCAGATGTTGCTCTCTACCTTCCATCAAAGTTGCAACTCTCTAATAAGTTGCCAGAGAGAAACTTTTTCTTTGGTGTCCTTGGAACTCTGAAACCTGAGTACTTAAATGAAGTAATTTAAGAAGCTCATAAGAAACGCTACAGCATCTCTCCTGAAGAAAAGGAGAAGCAGGGAATCAAAATCAGTGATACCTGGCTGTATGAACTTCAAAAGCATCCTTTCATCTCAAGTAAGCTTAGTCTTCTAACTTTATAGAAAAACCTGGTACTGCTATATATTTGATGAAAGAGCGCAGCAAATTAAACAGAGAGAGAAAGTCTCAAGTAAAACATGAATTGAGTAAGAGGCTCTTCAAAGATTTATAAAAGCCAGAAGAGATGAACATAGATGCAGGAGCTGGCACTAAGAGAAGAAACATAGGCCCAAGCAAGCCTTAAGAGGAAGAAAAGAAAGAGAAGCCAAATCCCTTTACGGGCAAATTTAATATGTGAACTTATTCATTCGTTTAAATCTAAAACTTATTTATATACACAAAATCTCCCTTCTCTTGGGCATACTTTTGCTTTATCATCGCTGACTCTGGCAGCAGCACTCACAATAAATTCAACTGTATCTATCTTTAAGTCGTGCATTAAGTAATATAGCAGAAGTTTCTTGTAGTGGCCTTTCAATAACCCCCAATTTAATTCAATTCCATTGAACTAAGGGCTGTAGGGAACATTAAATACTGGTATTATGTTTAGCCTTTCATATTCCTTCCTTGAGTCTTTAGTTTTATGAACTGACAAGTTATCAACGAATAAAATAATCTCTTAGTCAGCTTACTTATCTCTGAGTTATTGCAAGAACATAATATATTATTCAGTCTTTATAGAACGAGGGTGTATAACATAAGTCTCGAGGCTACTATCTTCACTTATTCTTCCAAGAATAGCATGGGTTTACACCTTAACCTTTTATTCATAAACTTCTATATTACTATACCTATTGTACAAAGACCTTGATATAAAGGTATTGAATTTAAATACATCTTCATCAGCGTGTATGAACTTTATATTATGCTCTTAAGACCTCTACATTTAATCGAATATATAATTTAAATTAGTCTTATAAAATGGAACATTAAAGTCAATCACTCTCTTAATGCGATTTACTGTCTTGTAAGATATTCCATTCTTTTTATAAATGTTAGCTATCGATTAAGCAGAGATATGAAGCTCAGGAAATTGGCGATGAAACAAAAGCTCTCTAAGCCAAAGAGAAAGAGCCCAGTAATTGAGAGTCAAATCATTAATGAGATAATCAATATGATGCTGCTAGAATTTGAGATGTCTATTAGGTTTAGAATTAAGTTGCTCTCTCTTCAAATTCAATGCTAATAAACAGTGAGACCAAACAGTAGCAGGAGATTTATGGAGTAGCCTTGCTTTAGACGGGTAATTTAGAATAGGTTTGAGTTAGTCACTATATTAATCACATCCATAACGCAACATAAACAATAAATCTATATATTAACTTTTCATTAAATGACCCAACACTTCTTAGATATACACTTAAATTACTAACATTTAAACATTAAACCCAAATATAAACCTATTAAAACCCTAATAAAGTATGTCTTAATAGTCTGCTTTTATCAATTAAAACTCATTTAAAAACTCAATCAAAAACTTAATCAAACATTTTCTGGGGTTTGGGGTTTTGATTTATTTATTCATGATTTATTATTAAAATAACATTCCCTCGAGTTGCTTTCAGATAAACTTTTTCTTTTTTATAATTTTAATCGAGAATCGTTTCGGAATTAAACCAAGAAGAAAAATATCTATCTTGAATTAAGCCAAAGTCTATTTGGATTTTTGAGTACCAATATTTAATCTTGAACCAGAATTTGTAGATAAAACTCAAATCTAAATGCTTACTGATTCTAACAAAGTTAACCTTGATCTTTAAAGAATTTCAACTAGCATTAGGAAAAATAAAACTAGATTAGTATGGCAGGTATTACTGCTACTCTGCAATATTAAATGTCTAATTGAAAGCAACAAGAGTGAGATAAGGATAGAGCTATAAATCTGAATAATAGATATTTTGAACGTTAGAAATTTTTACTATGTAAAATTAAATTTAAAACAAAAAGTATAAGGTATGATGAAAAGTAAGTGTTTTATAAACTGTCTATTATATTTTAGAGACTGATTGAAGTATTTTTTTTTATCATAAATCTTGATTATTGATCTCTATTAAATTAAATAGGCATTTTAATTGTTTTGTGGATGAAAAAAATCTGATTAAAGATTATTCCTTCAAGTGGTGTCACTCCCTGAAATTAATTAAGTCAGAATAATATTTATTTTAACTTAACTGAAGCATTATTTATTACTTTATAGACAAAATTAATTAAGTCGGAATTCAGGTCCCAATACATTAGACCAATTACAGTAGAAGTTGGTGCTTCATTTTTGTAATTAGAAAGGCATCCGAAAGTCAAAATATATAAATAAATAATTAATTAATTCTAAAATTATCAATGTATTTAAATAAATTTCAACAAAAAAAATCTAAAGATTAATTATTCTGTTGATATTATTTTCTAAAGGAAAAATTTATCAAACTAAATTTTTTTGAAAAAAAGAATAATAAACTATTTATTTTAAAATAATAATTTAAATTAGCAAGAAAATATGTAAATAAAATTGATTTATAGTAAGAAAAAATAATAATTATACTTATCGATGAAATTAAATAATCTTAGGAGATTAATATATTTCTATTTATTGATTATTTTTATAAATTATATTTTTAGTAACTCACATCTCGAACATCGTCGGTAGTAACATGTTACACGCTCAAATTTATTGAAGTTATTTTTTAACCCTAATGTATTAATTTTTTGATTTATATAAATGTATAATTTCAATATAAATACGATGAATCAAAATCCAAAACCCCTTAATGAAGTTTATAAGCGCTTTGATTTGTAGGGCATAGTTGTTGTCTTATTGGGGGTAAGTAGAGAAAATGTCGGTTTTATATGAATTTAATATATATTCAATGATTATTAGTTTACTTAATATCAAACGAATATTATAAGCTTGTCATTGTAGTACCTCTTAAATCTGGCTATCTTAAGTAGTTCAACCATGTCGTATAATGATTCCCTAGAGAGGTCTTACTATTAATATTTCAGCTAAATTTCTAATTATTTTGCTTACATCTTCCAACTTCATATGTTTTTATGCTAAGCTAATTGATTATTTTTCATGCTATCTTACAAAGTAAAATATACTTTCCACATTACTCTCTAAACTCTATTTCTATTTTGTGAGCTAAGAGTATTACTTATGCCACTCAAAGCAATCATACCTTCCATCAACTTTATCATGCTTTAAGTACTGTAGGCTTTGCTTCCTTTTGTAATTTTCTATGCCTATACCAGCTAGTTTTATGAGTGAAATCTCTTTCACACTTCTCGCAAAATATTCTTCAATTTCTTCTGCTTACATAGAGATTTCATTTCTAACTTCTCCTTCTCTTTGTCCCCCACACACTTGTTTGACATTTATTTTCTATTATTAATTCTATTTAAAAATAACAGAGAACTCAAGCGATAGCTCTGTTAAAGTTTTAATTAGGTCTATATTAGAGTTCATCTCACAGCTGCCACACTTTGTTTTGATTGCTAAAGGTAAGTCTCATTTATTTTTTTGGAAGTGTTGTTGTTTTTCTTAAAATATTTGCGCTCATATTTAAATTTAAATTTAAAATTATCTAACTACCTCTATAAATGAGAGCTTTCCAAGCCTAAAAATTTTAAAGGATGTTTTTAGAGTATTAGAAAGAAATATGAGTGCTAATAGACGATCAAGCATTAAATCTGGGTGATAAAGTAACCATTTTAACTTTCAATAATAGGTTGATTATAACACGTACCAATTTAGGAGGGGCTCCTAATTAAGTACGTACTGTTTTATGAGATATTTTGTCATTTTATCATTAAAATTAGGGTGCTCCTAATTAAGTACTACCATTATTGATAAAATAGATAAAAATAGGAAATCTGAGAAATAGAAATAAATTAATTAATTCAAAGATATCATAACTGCCCCTAATTACAGTAGCTCCTAAATAAAATTTGGTCATAAGGACTTACCGTCATGTTCCTGATGTCTCGCCGTGGGTTCTCAATGCTTGACTTGATTTCTTCTCATAAATTAGTCATTTGACCTGGAGTAATTTTCATTTATAGAGGAAAATATACGCATTTGACCATTTGACCCATTTGACCTCGGATTTTTTGTCAATTAATTATGATATTATTATAATATTTTAAAACTAATTTAATTCATTTTATTTAAAAAAAATGACCATTTGACCCATTTGACCTACTTGACCTGGGTTATTTTATGGTCAAGTGATTAGAGTATATTTATATATTATATTTATAATAATCATTTGAATATTTCATTAAATGGAGGAATAATCTCTTTAATACAAATGTTCTTTCTTCTGAGATAGTAATAATTTCTCTCATTTCACAATGAACTATAAATTGTATCACTTTTACGAGTGCCATTATCCATACGGTCCCGAAAACTCAGAATCAATTACTAATAGGATTAAGGAAATAAGTGATAGAATTGAATCAGTTAGCGTTTATCAAGATGTGTAAGATGAAAAAGAATACCTTGAAATCTCATGCCATAAAATTACTAAGGGACTTCATAAAAATCATTTCAAGCAAACTAATAGCCTAGGAACCAAGATTCTGAATCAGTTAAACATTAAAATAACGATCTCTGTTAAAAAGAGTCTCTAAGATCTTTTGGCAACAAATCATGAAGTTATATTAATATCCGGAGATTAGGATAGTTTTGCATAAAGTAAAGCTAGATTTATGAGTATTACTGGTTCTAATGCTAGCTCCTCTCTTGCACCATCAAAAACTAAGATAGAAATGTTGAATGAGTTCACAGGTCTGCTAAAAAGTGGGGAAAAAAATTCATAGTCATAATCTGTCAGACTATATTTAGATGTACTGGAGCAAGAATAGTGACTTGGTGTAGATCTAAGAAATTGAATGCAGATTGAGAGGACTTTTGAGGATGATGGCTGGGTCAGGACTGCTTCAGAGAAAACAAATTCCAGTTCTAGAATCATTACATACATTAGTCATTAAGAACATTGAGAAGTACAATGATCGAAAGATACCAAGATAGGAGCAGTTTGAGAAATGGGGTTATAGTGAAGTTGTAAATGCCCAAATCAAAGTAATAATAGAGAGGAATGATCCTAAGAAATGTTGTGTTTGGCTCTATGGGAAAGCAGATACAGGAAAGTCAAGTATTGTCAAGATGCTCTAACAAATCTTTGTGTGCGATGTACTCTAAGAAGGCTAATTCTACTTCAAGCTCCAAATCATACCAGTAAAGTTCCATCCTCAGATTGTTCTCAAGGATGAGATGAACGACAGACATTTCTTTACCAAGGATAAGGTAGCGAAGAAGATAAGACTACTTGAAGGGAATGGATACTCAACCGAGGTGAAGTAAGGCGAGGTGTAGTTAGAGTATATAGACAGTGTAGTAGTGATCACCACAAATTTCTTGCCACTAGATAATCTTGAAGATATCGACAGAGAGGCCTTCAAAGCCAGATGCCATTTGATCGACCTCACAGATGTGTAGAAATGCGAGAACTTGAAGTTGCCATTTGACACAATTGACTTGCAAAAGTACTTTATGACTCGCTTAGAGGAAGGAGAAATGATTGAGAGCAACTCCTAAGAAAAGAAGTCATAATGAGAAGACAGCGTGATTGGTATTTGAGACGAGACACTGAGTGAAAGAGGGATACTTTGTGCACAATTTAAAAGCCATTTTCTGTAATTATTTATCTAATATCTCTATACACTTTAAATTGTCTTTAAATTTTATAAATATACTCTAATCACTTGACCATAAAATAACCCAGGTCAAGTAGGTCAAATGGGTCAAATGTTTTTTTTTTATATATTAATTAAATTAGTTTTAAAATATTATTAATAATATCATAATTAATTGACAAAAAATCCGAGGTCAAATGGGTCAAATGGTCAAATGCGTATATTTTCCTCTATAAATGAAAATTACTCCAGGTCAAATGACTAATTTATGAGAAGAAATCAAGTCAAGCATTGAGAACCCACGGCGAGACATCAGGAACATGACGGTAAGTCCTTATGACCAAATTTTATTTAGGAGCTACTGTAATTAGGGGCAGTTATGATATCTTTGAATTAATTAATTTATTTCTATTTCTCAGATTTCCTATTTTTATCTATTTTATCAATAATTAATGCTCCTAATTAAGTACTAGCATTTTAGGAGTTGCTCCTAATTAAGTACGTATCAAATTAAATTTGAAAAAATGAAACTATAACATAAGAAATTGATATCAATCTCTCAAGTATGAAACCAGTTCTCAAAACCTTCTCCATATCCTTCTTAGAGGTTGACCTCATATAGAATGCCCATATTTAATAGTAAGTATTACAATAGTATATAATTGAAATCAATAAACTTAAATTTGAATATAATTTCTTATATCTGTAAACAGGATGGAGTCAAATAATGATGAAATTAAAAGAGTATAAGGACAAGAATTGATTCAAAGATTTAGAAGCAAGGATGATTTACACCGCTACCTGGTGCAGAAAAGTAAAGAACTCATAGTAACTAATCTTTATTATGTAGTTGGTTTGTTCTTGCCAATGATGGAAGGTACTAAAATTTCATTTCTAAGGGCGATACTCTGCGAAGAGAAGAAAGCATTGAAAACTTAAGATGTAAAGTTTGCAGAGATTCCAAACTATCCAGAAATCTCAGTGACTAACTTATATGATGATGCTATAAATGACCCAGAGGTTTCGCAGTACCTGCCTACTAAGAGGCAGTTCTCAAACAATCTACCTGAAAGAAACTATTTCTTTGGCATCCTTGCAACAATTAAAGCTGATTATTTGAAAGAAATGATTCAAAAATCTCATAAAAAAAAAGATACAGCATCTCTTCGAAGATAAGGACAAGCAAGGGATTAAGATAAGTGAGAGCTGGCTATCAGAGCTGCAGAAGCACCCTTATATTTCAAGTAAGTTTTTAGCTTAACTCTTTTGAAAAATCTGGTACTGGCATCTTCTTGATGAAGGAATAGAGCAAGCTTCACAAAAGAGCGAAAGTCGCAAACAAATACGAAGTTAACAAAAGACTTTATTCAAATATTTAGAATCCAGAGTCAATGATTATAGATTTTAAAGATGGCATCAAGCGAAAAAAGCTTTACTAAATATTTTTTTTATGTATGTTTGCCTTGTTTTAAAATTTACTTAATTCTTTAAATTAAACCTTGGAGGAGATTAGCAATATGTCGAAAAAAGAAGGAAAGCTTGCTAAAGTAAAAGATCTTAAAATGTGACTAATTTACTCATTAACTTAGCTCTAATACTTATTTATATACATTTATTCTCCTTCCTTAGCACACTTTTAAACCAACTAATTATCTACTCTCTTTGCTTAACTTTTAATAAAATCAACTGTATCAATAGTTAGGTCAATGAATCAAGTGGTATATAAAAGTTTGGGGGGCAAAATCTGAACCGAATAATTTTTATAGTTAAAATTAGATGGCGCTTGCCTTTTCCAAATCAAATTAATGTCGAAGAACACGAAGAACCTATTTATGATTACGAGGGATTTCTCTATATTTTTGAAAACACACAAAATAAGTCTCAGATTTATCATAAAAGTACATTTTTCCCCCATATTTTTATGTTTTATTTTAACAATTCCAAACTGTATAACTTACTCAAATTGTTGTTAATAAGTAATCTGAGCACATATCCAAAAATTGTATGATCATTTAAAATAATAAATGTTATATAAAATTAAATTGTATATATATTATTACTTATTAACAAGAATTTGAGGAAATTATTTAGTTTGGACTTGTTTAAATTAAACATAAAATATGGGAAAAAATATAAAAAAATTATTTAATTTTTTTAAATCATAAATCTGAGACTCATTTTGTGTGTTATCAAAACTAAAGAAAAACCCTTCTTAATCAAAAATAGTTTCTTCGAGTTCTTTGACATTAATTTTTTTGTAGAAGGTATGCCAACTTATTTAAATTATAAAAAATTATCTGGTTCAGATATTTTCACTTCGGTTTAGATATTTCCCCCAAGTTTCTTGTAATGACCTTTTAATATACTCCAGTATAATTTTTATTATTAAACTGTGGACTGTAGGGTACATTGAAAACTGTCGTTATTCTAAGTTTTTCATAACTCTTCCTTGTTTCTTTAGTCTTATGAACAGAAAGATTATCAACGAATAATATAATCTATTATTCAGGGTATTTCTCTATCAGTTGCACTAAAAAATTTATATACTGCTCTGAGTTAATTGAACTAGGATGAGAATGAAATAAGTTTCCAAACCAGCATCCTCGCTAATACCTCCAAGAATTTCAATTGTTTATACCTTGAATTTCTAGTCATTTACTTCTATAATACTATGTCTCTTATACCAAGACTTCTAGAGGTAAGTGTTTAAGGTAAACACAGCCTAGTCAACATCTATAGACTTAATTTTATTCTGTTAGACTCTCTGTATTTAGTTATATATATAATTTAGGTTATTGTTGTAAAATGGCAGAGTGAAATCAATAACTCTCTTGATACGATTCGCATCTGTTCGATGCAATTTTGTTTATAAATACTTGTAACTTTGAAAAAAATCTTCAACTCAGGGACTGACGATGAAACATAGGGGAGCCCAATACTTCAAAGGTTTTTCATTAATTAGTTAGTAAATATGCTTCTATAATAAGAACTTGACTTCCTCTTATGCTCAGAATTCAACAATTATTGCTTTAATTATTCTTCTGTAAGACAGTGGGAGCGAAGAGTAGATGGACTTCTCTATATAAGTAGTTCATTACTAACTTAAAATTAAGTACTTGTGTGATATATACATATATTTTATATACAATTCAAAATAAATAGACCCCATAAGCTTGCAATTTTTGTCTCGCATTTAATTAATAATCACAATCCCTTAAAAATTCCTAACAAATCAATGCACTTATTTACCTCATTAAATTGTTGTAGAGGTTTATTTGAAAACTTTCAATATGGAATAAAAATAAAAAAATCATGAGTAGATGTCAATGCTAAAGATAAGTTTGGAATGTTTAAATTCTAAATTAAATTAAATCTTTTAATTTTTTATCTTCATAATTATATCATTATTCCTAGATTTTCTCTGTAAGATTTATTTATCAAAATTTAATTTTACTTATCCTTTAATAATTAATTTTAAATTAACTTACTATTTATCATAAAAAATTTATATAATATAATAATAAAGAAGCATAGTATCGCTTTTTTATCAGCTTATAAAATTGATTGTTCTTGTTTTAAAATAAACCATAAGTATAAAATAATTATAAATATAGAATATCCTAACTATATTTTCAAAATATGATGAAAAAAGTAATTATCAAAATTGAAATTAATTCTTGATTATGAAAAAAAAATTCCAATTTTAAACATGTTGTTTATTTTATCTCTCCTATCATTTATTTGAACATTTATCGAATATTTTTATTTTTTTTTGGCTATGGAGTCAAACACATCCCCCTAATGTGTTTTTTTTTAGTCTGATAGAGTTTTTGACGCTGAGTAATAGTAACGGAAGTACTATGCGTGCCTGATTAATATTTTTGAGTTATTACCTAAAATAACTTCATTTTTTGTATATAAAATTATAGTTAAAAAAAAAATTTATTTTCATTTTTCATAAAATTTAAAATAAAAAAAATATCAAATAGACTACTTATGAGCGAATTAGTTAAAAATTATTAATTTTTTTTAGTTTATCAAAATATATTATAATTATTAATATTTTGAACTTAAAATTATTACAAGCATGTGAATTAAAATAATTATAATATATTTTGATAAACTAAAAAAAATTAATAATTTTTAACTAATTCGCTCATAAGTAGCCTATTTATATTTTTTAATTTTTAATTTTATGAAAATTTAAAATAATTTTTTTTTTTATTTTTACTATAATTTTATTTACAAAAAGTGATCTTATTTTAGGTAATAACTCTAAAATATTAATCGCGCACACACAGTACTTTAGCTATTATAACTCAGCATCAAAAACTCTATCAGACTAACAAAAGAAAATTACACATTAGGGGGGATGTGCTTGACCCCATTTCCTTTTTTTTATTTATTCAATTGTTTATTTTTAATATTTTCATCTCATATATTATTGATAATTCAAATCGTAAGTAACAGTATTATCAGCTTTTTATACGCTGCTTATATATTGAGCTTACCCATCATTTTAATTATCATTTATTCGTCCATAATAGAAGAAAAATAAATTTTTAATAAAATAAATATCATAATTAGTTTATTTAATTAATTATAAATATAATAATCCTTTAATTTATCTCTTTTCATTTCCATATATATATTTTTAAAAAATATTTTAATTGAGGACTCCCAATTTTTATCTATTAAGCGAGTATAATTAAAATGGGGAGACTGTTAAAATAAAATCAAAAAAGAGATCAATTAAAATTATGATCATCTCAATACACAAGAGTTTTAAGACCCAACAGTCACTATTTTGAATTAAGTTTGAGTAGATCCTTATTTAATTTTAATGTATTAATCAACTAACTAAAAATGGAATTTCTTTGTTTTTTCATCTTTTTTTAACTTTTTCTATTTTTTGTTCATCGATCAAGTAGATGCTGTAGTTGATCTTCAGGTTTTTTCATAATTTTCATAGATATCTTCAGGGTATCTTCAGGATATCTTCCTCAAAAAATTTAAAGTGTGGAGAGTGTGGAGAGTATGGAGAGTGTGGAGCCCAATATTGACAATAATAGTAGTAATAGCACTAATAATCTCAAAATCAAGCATTATTATGAGTCTGGGATTTTTTCTAAAACATCTTGTTTTTCTAAAATTCATAGATGTGATGTCTAATGTTGAAGATGATGATGAAGATGATGTTGATGAAAACTAAGAAAAAATCAGTGATGTAAAATTTTGAAATTCTCTAGAATTTCAACCAGACTCATAATAATGCTTGATTTTGAGATTATTAGTGCTATTACTACTATTATTGCCAATATTGGGCTCCACACTCTCCATACTCTCCACACTCTCCACACTTTAAATTTTTTAAGGAAGATATCCTGAAGATACCCTGAAGATAACTATGAAAATTATGAAAAAACTTGAAGATCAGCTACAGCATCTACTTGATCGATGGACAAAAAATACAGAAAATCAGAAAAGCTGATAAAAAACAAAAATTCCATTTTTAGTTAGTTGATTAATACATTAAAATTAAATAAGGATCTACTCAAACTTAATTCAAAATAGTGACTGTTGGATCTTAACTCTTGTGTATTGAGATGATCATAATTTTAATTGATCTCTTTTTTGATTTTATTTTAACAGTCTCCCCATTTTAATTATACTCGCTTAATATTAAAAAATGTTAAATTTATATAATAGTGTAAAATAATCAATAACTATTTTAATTTTTATATTAAATTTGTATTAAGTGGGTTATTTGTTGGTATGATTTATTTAAAATTGTAACATAGTTTATTATATAAAACTTTTAGCTTAAATTTCTTGGATAATTTTTTGGAGTTTATTTAAAAATATGAGTTAAAAATTAATACATCCCACGTTTAAATTTAAATAAAAGCTATTTTTAATTTTTAGTAAAATATGACAGTTATATAGTCGATTTAGATATTAAATGAAATTAAATTAATAAAAATCTATCGCAGTAATCAAATCTATAGCAAGTTTAATTATAGATTAAATTTTTTTTCACAATATCCGACAATATTAACTGGATTTATATTTAATAATTACCCTGAATTATCTCAAGGACCTAAATATTTTCAATTTTAAGGAAATTTTTAAAAAACAGTTAAAAATGTCCTTTTCGCAAAGAAAATTAGATAGATTTTAAATAGTGATTAAAAGAATTTACTCATTTTTATTTTACTATTAAATTTGTTTAAATACCCAAATTTTGGAAACATTGCGAAGAACATTATAGAAAATATTTTATAGTAGAATGAGCTTATATGAATTTTCTTATAAAGAATATATTCTTATTATAAGGTAATAATTTTAGAAATATTAAAAATTAAATTATCATTGAAAGATATATTTATCTCAATTATCTTACAACTCTGTATTAATATTAGCAAGTCAATAATATTTTTAAATAAATAATATTAAAATATAAATAGAGATTCGATGTTTATAAACCATTTTAAACTTCAAAATAAATAAAATTTTATAAAAACTGAAAACGTATCACCAAAGAACATCAATCTATAATTAATTCAAATATTTCAGTAAAACTTTTATTTATTAAAAAATTATTATAATTAAATTTTACTATTTGTAAAGTTAGTTATTCTTCAATAGATAATTTATTAATTATCATAAACTTATATCTGATTAAAAATCAATCATAAATATGTTATTAATTAGGCTTCAATCATCTATTTTAATAGGAAAAATCATTTAAAATTTGATTATTAATCAACAATTTATAATTGCTATAAGCTTATAAAAATATAGCAACTAATATATTAGTTTAATTGATTTTAATGGAAATCAAATAATTGGGTATTGCGTTGATAAATTGCTTTAATTTGCAAAAACAAAAGTAAAATGCTTATAATTTTAATATATAATTAGAACCAACAATAAAATATAAGAGCTTTTATAATGCAGAGTTTTTATGATTTAGAAATTCATTAAGTAATAAAAATAAACAATTATATTTATATTTTATTAAACTTTGAGAAGCTTTTTCTTTTAAAAATGATAATTTACTTAGTTTCATCAAAGCTATACTTATTCATGAAATGATTTCCTACTTATATTAGCAGTATTTCTCATCATTTCTTATATTATGCATATTGATCTTAATTAATTAAATGTTTATTGTTCAAACCGAGCCCCCTTCCACCCTTAATAGACCCCCTCACACCCTATATAAACCCCTCACACCCAAACTAGATCCCTCTCACACCCTAAATAAACCTCCTCCCATCTAAACAAAATCAACTATTCATATAAATTTTTGATTCTTGAAGATGAAAACATTTTCCTTCTTTATATCTTGGTTCTAACATCTATTATAAATAAGATAAATTTTTTTTCTTACAAAATTTTATCAGCCTTTAAAATTCCCATTTTAATTTTGCTATATAGAAACTTTTACTTTGTCCATCGGACTATTTCAACAGATGATACAATCAAAATCCCAAAACCATTTCAGTAATTTGATTGTTTTTTTGAACTATTAGTGCATACTTTATTAGGGTTTTAATAGGGTTTATGTCGGGGTTTAATATTTAAATATTAGTAATTTAAGTGAGTATATTTGAGTGTTTGGGTCTGTTTATGACAGTGAGTATATAGATTTATTGTTTAAGTTTCGTTATGTTTGCGATGATTATAGTGATCAACTCAAGCCTATTTTAAGTTACACGTCTAAAGCAAGTCTACTACATAAATCTCCTGCTACTGTTAGGTCTCACTGTTTTTATTAGCATAGAATTTGAAGAGAGAGCAACTTAATTCTTAACCTAAAAGACCTTTGAAATTCTAGCAGCATCATATTAATTATCTCATTAATGATAAGACTTTCAAATACTGGGCTCATTTCTCTCTAGCCTAGAGGGCTGTGATGTTTCATCGCCAATTTCCTGAGCTTCACATATCTGCTTAATCGATAGCCAACATTTATAAAAGAATGGAATATCTTACAAGACAGTCAATCGCATTAAGAGGGTGATTGACTTTAATATTCCATTTTATAAGACTAATTTAATTTATATATTCGATTAAATGCAGAGGGCTGTTTGTAGATAACTTATCTGTCCATAAAACTAAAGACACAAGGAAGGAATATGAAAGGCTAAACATAACACCTGTATTTAATGTTCCTTACAGTCCTCAGTTCAATGAAATTGAATTATATTGGGGGTTATTGAAAGGTCATTATATGAAATTGCTGCTCTCTCACTTGATACACGACTTGAAGATAGATACAGTAGATTTTATTTAGAGTTCTGCTAAGAGAGTCAGATATGATAAAGCTAAAGTATGAGCAAGAGATAAGAGATTTTGTGTATGTAAATAAGTTTTAGATTTAAACGAATGAATAAGTACACATATTAAATTTACCCGTAAAGGGATTTAGCTTCTCTTTCTTTTCTTCCTCTTAAGGATTGCTTGGGCCTATGTATCTTCTCTTAGTGCCAGCTCCTGCATCTATGTTCATCTCGTCTGGCTTTTAGAAATCTTTGAAGAGTCTCTTACTCAATTCATGCTTTACTTGAGATTTTCTCTCTCTGTTTAACTTGCTACGCTCTTTCATCAAGTATATAGCTGTTCAATGTTTTTCTATAAAGTTAGAAGGGTAAGCTTACTTGAGATGAATGGATGCTTCTGTAGTTCCTAGAGCCAGGTGTCACTTATTTTTATTCCTTGCTTCTCTTTTTCTTCAGGAGAGATGCTGAAGCGTTTCTTTTGAGCTTCTTATATAACTTCATTTAAGTACTCAGGTTTCAGAGTTGCAAGAACATTAAAGAAGAAGTTACTCTCTGGCAACTTATTAGAGAGCTGTAGCTTTGATGGAAGGTAGAGAGCTACGTCCGGATCACTCATAGCATCGTCATATAGGTTTGTAACAGATATTTCAGGGTAGTTAGGTATCTCTATCATCCTAATTTCATTATACTTAAAAGCTTTTTTCTCTTAACTCAGTAAGGCTTTTAAGAATGAGATTTTATTTCCTTCCTAAGTCGGCAAGAACAATCCAACTATAATGGATTTATTGATCTTAATTAAGAACTTACCTTGCTAAACCAAATTTCTATAAAGGTCCTCTTTACTTCGAAATTTCCCTATTAAATCTTGAGATTAAATTCTCTTAATTGCATCATTCATAGACTCCATCTTTCTATAAATGTTAATGAAATTTAAAATTATGGATATCCATTCTAAGTTTATTGAAATCTTACTACTAAATAGGAGGACCTACTGGAGGTCAACCTTGAAAAGATATACAGAGAAGCATTGAAAAACTTGCTCCAAGTTTCAGAGTTTGACTTCCATTTTTATCAAACTTTCTCCATTATATTGCTCTTAATAATAATTAATTTAATTAGGTGGTGCTCTAATTTATTTAAAACTTAATTAAGAGGTTAAATTAAAGTTCAAAACCTTATTAGGTGGTGCATTAAAAAAATAAATTTTAAAACTAGCCAACCTAATTTTACGAGAACAGATTTAGGAACACCACCTAACTTCAAAAAACACATTTAGGTGCATTTCAATGTATAAAATGGATGAAATAGTATATAAATTATCTCAAAAATTTAGAAATATAAACATAATGTCTCGCACTCTGTTCCCATTAAACCTCTCTAAATCTTTGAGGATACGGTCTTACTTGTATATAAAGAAAGAATTTAAATACTTGTATAATTATTAATAGTATTTATAAAATAAGCGGTAACTTACTTAGAAAAGTGGCATTGCTTGGCATTAGCTTACAAAAACTTTCTTTCATGAATCAAAAGAAAATTGAGACTTGCGATGCCTCTACCTAGTACGAACCTGAGATTTTCTAACTTTAGGTATCAGACTTTGAATAGCAATTCAGTTGTTAAATAGAAATGCAGAGCTAAGAAATTTAATGCGAAGTTCCAATAAAAATGGTTGAAGAGGAGAAAGAGAAAAAGAAATAAAAGCATTAAATTTAATTGAAGAGTGTGAGAAGAACTTCACTTATAAATCTGCTCTTAAGCGTCATATCTTAGAGCAACTTTCTAACAAGCCCTTTCTATCTTAAGCATGATAAGATAGATGGAAAATATTTTTGCCTTATTGCAATAAGTAATATAACCATTCAAGGGATTTAAAAGTTCATCTAGAAAACCATCATGGCAAGAAGTTTGAATTCATAGATACTGAGACTGGTGAGGTTTTCATTCAAAAAAGAAAGCCAAGAGACTCTTTAGAATCCTTGGAACAATGAGTTAAGAAAGAAAATAAGCTTATTAAAGCAGTGAGAAACCTCCCAGCTTCTGAGATAGTGAAAATCACTCTGAAGATACAAGCACTAAAGCTTCCAATTTTAAATGTAATTGACCTTAAAGAATGTAAGGAAAGTTATCTTATACTTGAGGACAAGTTTGAGAAAAAGGTCATAACTGATAAGCAGTTCGCATACAAGATTTATCCATTCAACTACTTTAAATGCGATTACAAGTATCTAATGGAATTTGTCAATGAGTACTAAGCTCTTACTAAAGCATGGAATTGACAGTGCTGATATATAATTAAGCTCGATGCAATTCTCCTTGCTCAAGATCATGTTGCTTTTCGTCTCCCTCTATATTAAATGACTTTAAGAGGCTATATTTAAGATTAAAGGATCCCAAAGTAGTTACCTCTTATTCTTACAAATGTTTGCAAAGACATTAAGAGCTGCACACTTTAGGGTATGTTCATAGAGACTTGAAGCCTGAGAATATTATGCTTGACTTTTCACCTCTCAGAGTAGTAATAATTGATTTCAATAGATTATAAAGAGTTGAAGCTTCAGGAATTGTAAACGTTTATGGTACTCCTGGATATTTTCCAGAAGGGAGGACTGGAAGATTATGAAATTAAGTGGAATGTATGGGCTCTAGCAGCAATTAATGCTGAATGCGATATGCCAAGAAATGATTACTATAGCTGTAAGAGAGAGAAAGATTCAAAGCAAAGAATACAGCAAAATCTAGACCAGTTTAAGATAAAAGGTAAAATGAAAGATATGGCTGAGTAGATAATCATTAAGCCTAACCATTGAGCGGAGCATACAATAGACTAAATAATAATCTGGATAGGAGAATTTAAAAAGTTGCCTCATGATGCAAAAGTATTGTTTGAGTGAATAGTAAAGATTTAGAACCTCTAATACACACTATTATACAATAAATTTAAACATTAAACCCCTAAATAATCCCTATTAAAACCCTAATAAAGTATGCACTAATAGTATACTTTTATCAATCAAAAACTTAATCAAACTACTGAAAGGGTTTTGGGGTTTGAATAGGGAAATTAATTAATCAGCTCTTTCTATTTGTCTTGACAAAATTATAACGAAAAAAATAATCAACCTACAATCTCACAGAAATATTTATGAACAATTCAAATCATTTTAATTTACTTCATTTAACATAATTTCAAAAATATTCTCATTAGCTTTCCAAATTATATCTACTCTGTATACATGGGGCTTTATAAATATATATATATATATATAAATTATAGTGAGTAATTTAAATAAAACCCTGTTATCTAATATATTATAGCATCATAATTGTATAAAATAGTTGAAATTTAACTTTTAAATGCATCAGGATCTAAAACGAGAGTTACAACATACAAAAACTATAATGTATCATTCGAAAGTTTTGTATTTAAATAATTTTATTTAAATATAAATGTTCTATAATTAATTTGTGATGTAGCCTCTATAGCATAAAATATTTAATTTATATTTTTAATTGATTTTTATTTAAAAATAATTACATACTTATAATATCTTACAGATTGAAAAACATGTAAATCTGATTTAATTCATTGAAAGATATTTGATGAGCATTAAAAGGATTATTGAGATCAGCTCTAATTTTGACTGAGTTATGTTGTACCAAACTATGATAAAATTTTTTCATAATTAAGTCATAAAGTGTATAAAATATTATATAATTTGATCGAAGGTTGAGACGATATAATAGGTTTTTGCAGATTAAGTATCAATCGCTTTTAAATTATAAAAAAGCTGTTGCTCATTAATTTTATAGGCAAAATAAACATAAAATATTGTAATATTAAAGCTCAGTAATTTCAATTAACATTTCATATAGTTAAGTAATATTTTTTTCCAAAATTTAACAGGGAGATATTTCAGATTAATAGATTGAGAAAACATAGTTAAAGTTTATAAAAAAGAAAATTATTTAAAATTATAAATACTTGAATTGAAGTAGCTATTCTTATTTTATCAGTATTTTTAGAAAAAAGTACAGTTTTTTTATTAATTAAAAAATATTTAATGATTTGAGATTAACATTTCAATTTTTATTAGTTTCAATGAGTTTTAAGTTGATGTTTTAATTTTCTTCGAAATTATCGATTGATGTTTGCAAAGTGCTTAGCTATACAGTGCGATAATTATTGACTACATTTTCATACATTCCAATGAATGGCTTATCGTTTAAGACCCCTCCGTAAACAATTACTATATAATTTTTATTTATATTATTAATTAAGTTGTAAGTGGCGTGAAAGTCTACTGTAAATACTTCAGATATATCTGCCTCGTAGTCTCCGATTACATATGGTAAAATTAGTAAATTTACCATATAAAACATTAAAGACAAATTTTAAGTTAATTAGGAATAAAACTTTAGCTGTAACCTTGAATTGCAATAAACCTTAGATCTAAATTAAGTATGTCAATATATTTAAATAAATCCTAAGAATTGATAAGTGGATATCTTACTCTACAGCATTAATTTTTAGTGCAAAGAGCGAAGAGAAAGCTAATATAAAGAGGATAATTTTTTTAAAAAAATTTAAAACATTTATATTTTTAACAATGTAATTTATTTTTTAATTGCCTTCTTGTTTTCTTGATCCATTATATTTTGTTTTATTATTATGCAAACTTAAGTTGATTTATGTTTTTTTATTTTTCGAATCACTAATTTATATTTTAAAATTTTTCGAATTCCTTAACTTTACTTATGGATGTTATTATTTTTCAAGGTTTATTAAAATAAAAAAATAAATTGAAAAATATTAAAGAAAAATGTAAATAAAAAATAAATAATATAACAAAATATATTAATTAATTATATATGATAATAAAATTCTTAAAAAATTCTTATTTAATTACATTTATACTTATTTTATTTAAAATTTAATATATATATATATATCGACATTTTTAAAATTAAAAATAAAACTAGCAATTTATTCAACCTTAAACTTACTTATTTAGTATAATTTATAAATCTGTACTTCCAATATAATCTATAATCCTTGTCTCGAAATTATGATAAAAAATATAATTTTGTATATAAGTCTCCAATTATCTGATATTTTAATAATATAAACAAAATATTAGTAATTTTTAATTTTATTCAAAAATTTTTAATGGGAAAATATCTATGCATTAATGTTTAATTTAATTAAATTCTAATATGATTCAATAAATTATATAAGTTAAACATTTAACTCCAAGGAATATCATATTAATTAAATATTCTTAATGGCCGAAATAGCATTTATTTTAATTAAAATAAATATGTTTTTTTCTGATTGTTAAAACAACATTATATAAGCTAGAAATTTAAGAACTATTTAATTTGATTATTTAAGTTATCTCAAAACTAAAGCTTCATTCTAAATTTATTAAGTTAAATTAAAATGCAATTAAAAGGAAAATACCCTAAATTCAAACCAACTTGTCTCAATGAAACTGAATTTAATAAACAAAGCTATCCTTATCCAGGTTATACCGATCATTGCCAATTGTACTTATATGGCTTTAAATGCTAAGACTATCTACAGAAAATTATAAACTTCGGGGATGTATAAAAGATTTATCAAAAAGAGAGATATCATTTATTACCAGAACCTGGTATATATTACTTAGTTTCAACACATTCTAAGTCTACTTGAGCGAAAAGTCGAGCTCTTCAAAGGTAGCCAAAATTAAATCATTAACTTCATTACATGCTGGAAACCCAAGAACCAGCATTCAGACCAAGACTTTTTAAAAAATGAAGATCTCTAAGGAACAAAAGTTAGCACCTCAACAAATTTGCTCAATTCAGACAGCATGGACTGCATCTATCTAATAGGCTTAGATTTTGTCATATTTAGTACCTATAAAAGGGATACGTCAGAGATAGGTAACTTTCCTACCAACTGAAATTCTAACTTAAGAACCCAATCAGAATCTGATCAGCGAGAACCCAATCAGAATCTGATCAGCGAAGTCATACATCATCTACCTATTCAAAATAATCAATAGTGAGGGAAACCATTCTATTAAAAACTAAAATATCGATAAATTTTCTTTATGATAATACTACATGTAATTGAATTCTCTCAGATTTAGTGTAATTCTTTTTTAGAATTTAAAGTCTGAGCTAACAAAAAAAGCAAAACAACGAATTCTAAAAAATAGACATTAAAACCTTTAAGTATAAACATTATGCGTATTATTAAACATAAAATTAAAAAATGATAAGAAAAATTTTTCGATTTATTATCATTAAAATAAAGTAAGATGTATCAATATATGCTAATCAAGTGTGCTTCAATTTAGGTTTGACAAATAAGCAATTGAAATTACCATCATTTTTAAAAGAAATAGAGTATAAAATTTTATGAAATTTAAATCATTTTGTTAATAAAAATTAAGTACAGTTTTACAGAGGAGAATTAAAATTAAAAATCATTAAATTATGCAAGATTAACTTTATAGAGATTTTAATTCTTTTAAGTTTTATTATTTATAGTTTAACTCAACAAGGTTCAAAAATAATGTAGTTCATTTGATATTTAATTCACTTTAAAAAAAAAACTTCTTAAGAATTTGATTATAAAAATCCTACTTTATATAGAAGTTCCTTGCTTAGTATTAAATAATTAATAACCTAAGCCATACCTATAATTATAAAAGCATATAATCATAGTTTTTTGCATATTCAAAGTTAAATGGCATTAAACAAATCAAATTATTCATGACAAGTAATCCGAAAACTTAACCTACAACAGGATACTTTAATGAAAGATGAGTATACTTACTACTGAAAAGGTTCCAGTTTCCGGTCAGTAGGTTTCCGATGAGTAGATCAACAAGAACTCCAGTAAAGCCTATAAGACTAGGTTAAAGAGCAAAGATTCTGATCAGTATATTGCACAGAAAACATTAGATGACACTGAGTATCCTGTTGTAGGTTAAGTTTTCGGATTACTTGTCATGATTGTCAAATCGCAAATCTAAATATATAAAAATATAAAAAATATTGACTATATTTTTAAAATACTTAAATCAAATTTATGGGTTAAGCAGCCACCATCAAAGTTTTAGAATTTTTACAAAATATTAAAATAAAATAGATTTAAAAAATTTTAAATAAGTAAATTTTCTTTCAAAAAAGTAAAAAATATAATAAAAAGTTTTTTAAAAATCAAATTTCTGATTAAATATTTACAATATAATTATTTATAATTTTAACAATAAATTACATTAAAATCATCAACAATAATAATAGAATATTTAAGTTTAATATTAACTAATTCTCCATTTTTTTTTATTAAGTCTGTAATGTTTTATAATAAGATATATTTATATTATTCCAATCCCATTTAAAATTGATCAAAATATTATTTTATTTAAATTTTTATTATAGAAATTCTTTAAATTTATTAATAATATTTAATCTATTATGAAAGAAAATTTGTTAATAGAGCTAACAATCCTCACTCTTCTAATAAAATAGGACTTAAAATATATTCTCCTAAATATATATTTAAAAATTCAGTCTTCCATAAACTAGTCTCTAACCTTCTATTTAGTAACTAATATAGAAGTCTTAGCAAACCTAGGTCCAAACTCAGTGGTTGAAACCCATATTTCCTTAATCATAAACCAATACTTACTATAGTTTCCTTCAACCTACAGACAAGCCTCTAGTTTCTCAAGATCTGTTTAACCCAGATTTCAAAATCATCACAACCCCATTAAAACAGATTGATTCAAACTAGAAAACCCTGAAACCCGATCAACAAAACCCCATTGAATTATTTTATCCTGAAGTTACTACTAAATAGGAAAAACATACTAAAATGAGGGATGACGTATTTGCTATATTAAATATGAAAAAGAGAGACTACAACCCAACAATGAATTTTGACCAAATAAATAATAATCCGGTAGTAGAGTAAAACATCTCTACACATGACTAGTCAATAGAACCAGTCTCCCCAATTCATCAAAAATCTCTTCAGTCACAGAATGAACTCATCAATGACAAAAAAGAAGAATGTAATAATACATAGGAATACCTAGAAACCTGGCAAAATGATCATATTGACTAACACATAGACAACAGAAATTGCAAAAAAGTCGATAACCTGATAAGATCCACATCAGAAAATGAGATTTAGAAGAAAGAAGAAATCTTATTAATATTTATTCCTGAAATTAATATTAATAATAATTACTCAGGACATAATATCGAATCTGATGTTTTTAAAATTCGAAACTTGAAAATCCTACAAAAGAAAATTCGTAGTACTATAAATGCTTTCTCCTCGCATAGACATGTGCTACATATTAAATAGGTCAAGTCACTCGAATTCTCATCGCAGAATCTGTCCTTTTCAGAGAAGATTCCTTCATTTCACAATACTTTGTCGCTAAGAAAAGTGAAGTTAATTAAGAACAGGCTGGCAAAGAGAAACAAAATCATCAAGAAGAAGAAGAGAAAGTGATTGCATGGCAGTAGTTCAGAGTGTCGAATTGAAGACACCTTTAATTTAAAAGGGCTTGTCCCTTATATATACATATTAACATATTTTTTAGATCGGGGGTCCCCAGAGACTTCAGTGTGATTACATTATTATTATTATTATTATTATTATTATTATTTTATTATTATTATTATTATGAAAAAATAAAAATAAATCTAAATTTTAGATTTGCAAAAAATTAAATTAACATTTTGTGATTAAATATTGAAATTTAGTATAATATTAATTTATATGAGAAATAATTTATTTAGATTCATTATTTGTATAGTTATTTTGTTAAATCATAGCATATATTTTCATTTTAATTTAGAGAATAATTACGATTTGTTATATTTTTATAATCCTTTTTTGTACTGGATAATTAGAAATATTAAGATTGTATTTCAGAAGTCCTCAATTGTAAACTTATATTATTTATATATTTATACATAAAGTAGTATATATATTAATATATAAATCTTTAATAAATACTATCTAGGGTTAGTTAAAATTAAACTAACAATTTTATATATTAAGCTATACTAATACTAATAATATATTATATGTGTAATACTTAATTTTATACTTTTTAAATTAATTGTTTATGAACTTATCAAAAAGCTTAAATTGTTTAAAAATGTAAAACTTTAAATTCTCAAAATTCCTTTTTATTCTTTTTAAAATTAATAATAAAGTTGAATCTTAAAAATTAAATAAATTAAACAAATGTATTAAAGTTTAAACTTTCTGTTTTTATAGACAGGTTGAATTTATTCTCTAAATTACTATCCATAAGTGAATTTTTAAGTTTAATATGGATTAATATCATTAATATTTGATTATGTAATCACGTCTGATTCTTTTCTAACATTCATTTGAATATCACCATCATTGTTATTAGTTTACTATTATAGCAATTATTATTTTATTATTATATTTTAATACTTTTTTTTGTAATCCTTTTAATAATTGGTTTAGAAATGAATCGAAAATAAATATTTTAACTAAATTACAAAGCTAATATCTTCTAAAATAACTTTTTATAATTCTAAGATCATTTAAATATGATAAAACTTGCTCGTCTAATTCATTAATTACAATTGATACGTGGTCTAAAAATTAGATTTACTTCTTTGAAGAGACTTTGAATTAAATATTTCTCCACAATGGATGATGCTATTTTTTTAAAAAAGTTGAGTTTTTAGGTAATAAAATGTTGGGGAGAAAAAAATGCTTATCAGCATTCAAATTTGATTAGAAAAAGAGAATAAGAAGAAAATAATTAATAAAATTCATAAAAATATTAGTCTAGTAAACTATAACTGCCACATTTAGTTTCATTCACATGTTCTATTTTATAAAATTTTTTAACTGCACCATTTTTATATAACTTAGAGAATAAATTTTATCTGAGAGATTATTTTGACAATTTTGAAGCTTTTTTAAACTTCAAGAAATAGCATCACTAATTCTAAAATATGTCAACAAATTCTTTTTGTTTATTTTTTAATTAAATTGAGATATGTATATTTTTACTTGATTATTCAATTTTGCTACTAAATTATAATTTATTCCAAAAAAATATAAATAAAATTCAATTTACTATCTTAAAACTTTGACAAGTATTTAATTATGATTGTGTTTAATAACTCTTGTATTTCTTCTTCTTTTTTAGATTTTTTAAATGTTTTTTTCGAAAGGCATGACCTCTCCTTCAAATTCAGTAAATAATGATGATTGATTAACGCTTAAAATAAAATATTTTTAAGACACTAATTAACAATCCAAAATATATTTGAGATTATATAATTAAATTTTTAAGTATCCAAGAAGGATTTCAACTTAAATTACTTATTAAATATTATATTCAATTTTAATGAAGCAAAAAGAATGAATTTATGAATAATATAATAATATAATTTACTCACAATATAAATGAATATTTTTTAATTTCCTTCCCTTTTTAAGTTTTATTAAAATGCTTGTCAAGTAGCTTGATTATTACAACTGCATATCTTATATCTAATCTGAAATTTATTTTTACTTTTTAGATTTGCATTTTTTCATGACTCTATTTATTGCATTTTGTATTTTCTCGCATAAGTCTCCAATTTAATTATATTTATTTTATTTTTATTCTAGTTTAAAATATATTTAATTTCACAATAATTTGCATTGAAATCATATATCCAACGTTTAAAAATATGAATAAACTTGTTAAAAGTATGGTTTTAACTAGGAATATATATTTTTAATTAAAAAAACCAATGATATTTTTTTGGATTAAAATAATTATGATCTTAAGAAGAGCGATTAAAATTACAGAAAAATATAATCTTATTTTTTTAATAAGAGTTTATTCAGATATTTAATTTTTTAAGCATAATTTTTTTATTTCCAATATATTAATAAAAGAATTTAATAACTAAAAAACGTAAATTTTAATTAAAACTTTTCCATCCTTTTGGTTATGTAACCTATAATTAATAAAATAATACATGTTTTTTCAAAGTTATTTTTTATAAGTTCATTTTAATGTTATCATTAAGTTTATAAGTGTCAAGGAATGGTATAAATCCATATATAATAGTAATTATGCATACTTCATTAAACGTTTCAAAGGAATTCTTAGTTGGGTCCAAGTATGGCTTAAAATGTACTAAGTATACAAGTGTTAAAAATTGTAGCAAAATTATTATGTTTAATTGAATTCCTTAGGAGTAGTCTAGAAATACTAAAGTCACTCCAAATATTTAATAATAATTATTTTTTTTACATTTTAATTTAGAAAGAGGAAGTTTCCTGGATTGTCTTATGATATAAAATAAGTTGAGCTTCATTAAGATTTTATTAATTTTTCTCTTTTCAAATTATAGTACTTACGAACTATTTATTAAACTTTTATTTTCTCAATTCATGAAAATTAATTGTTATTGCTTAGAAAAATTAGTACTCAGTCATTATATAATTATTTATTGATTTTAAACATTCTATACTTAATTTTGTATAATAAGACAAATTAACTCTATATTTATAAAATTATAAAGGAATAAAAACTTTATAGGTAATAATTAACACGCTATTAAAATCTAAGATCAATATTTCCATGTTAAATTAGTAAAAACATTAAAAAATAGTCTATCACGAAACTTTTCATGATAAAGTACACTTTCCCAATTTATTATTTGTCTTTTGAGGATCTTTAATGTTGCAAATTATTTACAATTATCTATGACAGCTTCATCAAATGGAGAAAACCTTGTTTTAAAATACTAATGAAATCTTGGTCGGATTTATTACAAAGCGTAAAATGAAATCACTGGGAATAGACTGCAGAATGTTAAGAGATTTAAATTTAATTTTAATTAAATAAAGAGAATTATCGATAGAATCGAACCAATTGAGTCTGCTGTAAAAGTAAAAGTTAGCTATAAAAAATATAATAACATTCAAGTATAAATTACTCTTAAAATATTGATGGCTATATAAGTTTGGTAAATTAAATTTTAATTATAAATTATACAGTAAATATAACTTAACAGCATATTGACTGTTGTATATTTTCACTAATAGCATTTAACTTTTAATTTATTACAAATAACATTATAAATGATTTATATTTTCAATTTATTAAAAATTTTTAAATTAGTAGAGAATATTTTTATAATATAAGATCCATTAAAATTTATTGAGATAAAATTTACAATAAATTTTTAAATTTAAAGAATATTTAATTTATACAAAGATAAATATCAATTGATTTTATAATGATAATATTGATGGAAGAGCATATGCAAAGCTCAAGCTATGATTAAATATATAAAAAGCATATATTATTATTTACTTGTGATTCAATTGCGAATCTTAAAATGAAAGAGAAATATAAATTATCATTAACCCTTTTTCTGTATCTCTTAAACCTATAAAAATTTTAATACTAAACTACTTACAATCCAATTTTAAAAATAAAATTTTCTAATATAATTTTGGCATTGATCAACTGCGAAAATCTTTCAAGCACAATTAATATGACGACTATGAATAAGAAGTAAAATATTAAGCCCAGGTTATTTATCAAGTTTACTGATTAATAGCCTAAAATATCAAAGTAGCTATTATGAGCAAATGCTTGATTTTCAAATTCAGTCATGTTAAAGAAAATTTTATCAAAATTATCTGTTGAAATGAACTGAAAGTTAAATATTAATCATTTATAATATAAACTAACAAGAATCAACATAAATATACATGATAGTTTATTCATATAGTAGAGAAAAATCTAAATATATAAAAATAACAAATTTTTTTAAAAAATTTTTAGATTGTTTGGATTATTATATTTAAATTTATTATTAATAATTTAAGTTAGAAATATCAATGATCGATTTAAAGATTAGTTAAATATTGGCTGGAGTTCTAATAGTCATTAATGGTAAATGTGTGATGTATTAAAAACCGCTTATCATGTCCCATAGTAATTACATGCTTTTAGACCTAATAAAATTATTGTTTTTGATTAATTAAATTTAAGTAATTTTATGAATAGTTCAATATAATTAAAAACATAAGCTTATATTTTAATTAAAATCTTTTAGATAATATTAAGCTTTTTCGATCAGGTGTTAAGAATAAATGAAACTTTAATATTAGTGGTACTTTTTTATCACATCTATATGAGAAATTTTCCTAATTTTATAATTAAAGAGATTTATTTTATCATAATTATGAGAGAATTCTACTAAATTTTTGTTGCTATTTCTAAAATAGAATTGAATCGGGAAATTATGAAAATATATACATAACGTTAAAGTATTTGAATATCAACAGCCAAGTATTTGATAGTTATATAAATCAAATTTGGGAGCAAGTAAACAGGACTCTAGCTATGTGTTTAAACTGTTTACTGTTTAATCTTTAATTATATTTATTATTATAATATTAAAAGTTTGATTAAATCCTAAATTAAAAATAAATAGATAAACAAGTAAACGAATAAACAGATGGTTTAAAAGTATGTTTTCTGTTTAATTACATAAACTAGGGAGCAGATAAATAGACTAAACAGGTTTATAAAATGTGTTTTAATAGTTCAATTATTTAGTTAGATATAATTGTAATAAAAAAACTAAATGTTCAAACAAATGGATGCGGCTTTCTACATAATCCAATTGAACCAGATGCTGTAGCTACTATAATTGTTTAAAAGAATGCCGCAGAAGAACTACAATTTCAAGAATCTATTCATACTTTAGCTCTCCTTGGCTAAGCAGTTGGATAATTGGGTTGATCTTGAAAAGTCATAATACAATCAAAGAAATGCATTTCGCACATTTAGATTTACTTTGATGAGGGAGAGGATAGATTGTTCATGGTGGTGAATTTAGTGCCAAACCACACAGGCCTCTATCGCAACTACTCTTCTAACTAAAAATACAGTGGGTTTAACTTTTTAAGCAAATACGGGATCACTGCTAAAAATACAGGCAAATCGAGCGAGGCAAATTTATTTGAAATGTGCCCAAATCTTCAGTCTACTTACAGGAAGGAGGACCAGTACTAGAATCATTCACGCCAATGAAGATTAGTTAGTCAATTCAGTCTCTTGCGTACAATTCAAGTGATTCAAAAGAGATCATGTTGGTTAAATTCATATCAAGGTTTCTAAACGGAGATTTCAAAAGTGTGGAGCAGTTCTATCGTAACCATTGCGATGATGTGAGGACTCTTATGATGATAGCTCAACTTGAACCAAAGTTGAAGCAACATGAACGACTGATAAAAGAGTCAAATCTTCTGCACATCGAGTACACCCCGACGATCAAATCGCTCTAAGAGTATCTGTTAAAGAAGGAATCAGGAATAGAGAAGGTACAGGAATGGGGGCTTGATGATTTTTAAAAGTTAGGATATGGAGAGATTTTCAATGCCTTTTAAAATGTGATGATAGCCTAGAAACATCATTAGAAGGTTTATGGAGTGTGAATCATTGGTCTAACAAATACAGGAAAGACTACAATAGCTGAGATGCTGAAGGAAATATTCATTTACGATGTTTTAGAAGACGGGGTTTTTCACTTCTTTGTAAAAGCAGCATTGGTAAATGTTGCCCAACAGATTACCATGATGGATAAAATGAATCACTTGCACTTTTTTGGAAAAAAATAAAATATAGCAATAATGAAAAAGTTCATAGAGAGGAGAGGCTACTCAGTTGATGTAAAGTAGGGTTATACACAGATGGCATTTAAGAATTCTTCAATTGTGATCATTACCAACGAACTGCCCTTCGAAAGGATGAGTAAAGTAACATAGACGCCTTCATGGAGAGAATTACAGTCTGTAAACTAAAGATGCAATCATTTAGAAGAGACTTTTCATTCCCATTCACTAGCGTGGATTTAGCAAGGCATTTGTACAAGAGATATGTGAAGAGTAGTAAAGCAGATGATACACACGCACATTCTGATGAAGAAAATGAAGAAGAAGGTAATCTCGAGCAGCAGGAGAGAAAGTCACATGGATTCTCGATGTCATTATATTGAAGTGCAACTAAAATTATATCTAATTAATTAATTGAACTATTAAAACACATTTTATAAACCTGTTTAGTCTATTTATCTGCTCCCTAGTTTATGTAATTAAACAGAAAACATACTTTTAAACCATCTGTTTATTCGTTTACTTGTTTATCTTTTTATTTTTAATTTAGGATTTAATCAATCTTTTAATATTATAATAATAAATATAATTAAAGATTAAACAGTAAACAGTTTAAACACATAGCTAGAGTCCTGTTTACTTGCTCCCAAATTTGATTTATATAACTATCAAATACTTGGCTGTTGATATTCAAATACTTTAACGTTATGTATATATTTTCATAATTTCCCGATTCAATTCTATTTTAGCAATAAAAAAATACTAAATAAAGGAGTTCCTTAATATAAGTCTAAGTAATTTTGTTATAATTCTATTAACAACTAAATTATCAAAGCTGGTAAAAACAATTAATTATTTAAGAATAATAAACTTAAGTTTAATTTAATTTACCATATTGAATTATTTTTTATCTATAATGAAATCAAATTATTACAAAAGCAGATTTATAGCAAAATTAGGCCCCATAAAACTCTAAAATGAAGCTGAGGCCACATCTCCAAATTAAGTCAATGATCCTTACAAACTTTCATTTAAAATAATATAATCATTTAAATAATTTATTTCAGATATCTATGGGGGCAAAGATTTACTCATTTCATAGTTTTTTGCAATTGATAATTTCATGTCTTTATCCTAGTATAAGTAGTTTTCCTTAAACTAGATTGACAGTCTATCAGGTATCTATATATTCTTAAATTAAAATATATTTTACACTAAAAACCCCAAAACTCCTTAGTGAGTTTTATAAGTGTTTGATTTGTAGGTAATAGTTATGGTCTTATTGGTGTTAGTAGAGAAATTAGGCCAATTTGCAAAATGAGAAATAAAAATTAGAGAAATTTAGGGTCTATTTATGATGAGAAGTATTTAGATTTTCTGCTTAAGCTTAGGTATGGTATATTTATTGATTTAGACTAAGTCAAACCAGTACTGAATTATACAGCCTTAGCAAAACTCCTACACAAGAGTGCCTCAACTGTTAGAAATCATTGCTTGTTAGCTGTTTAGCATTATAACTGAGGCTCTTGATAACATCCTGCAAGAAAATAAATGTTCTCAACGTTCCATATTGACTATCTCTGTGACTCTAAGACATTAAAGTATTGGGCTCATTTTCCTCTTGACTAATGAGCTGTGATGTTTCATCGCAAGTATCCTGACACGCATATCTCTCCTTAGAATATAGCCAATATTTTTATAAGAAATGGCATTACTTTCAACAAAGTCAACATAGTGAAAAGAATAATTGATTTTACAGTGCCATTTTATATTAATAATTTAAACTCTAAATATGATTAAATGCAGAGAGCTATCACTAATAACATCAAGTTCAGACTGCTGATGAAGCAGTGTTCACATTTAACACTTTCATTAATAAATCCTGGTAAAAAAATATGATGTAGAAGTAAATGAATAAAAAGTAAAGGTATTCACCCTTGAAATTTTAGCTTGAATAAGTGGAGATTCAGGCTTAGAGACTTATAATTCACCCTCGCTCTATTAAGCGAGAGTAGTATATATAGATCTTACATAGGCTCAGAGAGAATTATAGCAACCAAGTGATAATCCATTTTGTTGATAACTATTCAGTTCATAAGACTAGCGAGGCATGAAAGCTTATGAAGACCTATACATAACTCTTATTTACAAGGTTCATGATAGTCCTTAATTTAATTGAATATAATTCTACTGGAGTTAAATCAAGACTCACTACAAGAAGCTACTGCTGTAGCATCTAATGCATAATTTACCAATCAATACAGTAGACTTAATACAATTTAGTTGCAAGAGAGTGAATAAATATAAGACTACTATGTGTGCAAGGAAGAGGAGAATGAATGTTAATTAATAAGTCTTCGACTTAAAAGAATGAAATAGTTCACATATTAAATGGACCCTTAAAATATTAGGCTTCTCTTTCTTTTCTTCTTCTTCTTAAGGCTTGACAGGCCCTAAGTTTCTTCTCTTACTGCCATCTCCAGCATTTATTTTCATATCTTCTGGCTTTTAAACAACTATATAAAGTCTCTCGCTAACTTAATGAACTGTCTGCTGTTTTTTATCTCTTTGAACCCCCTTAACATGCTCTTTCATTAGATATATACCAGTTCCAGATTTTCCTACAAAGTTATATGTCAAAGCTTACTTGAAAGATAAGGATGCTTCTTAAGTTCCTCTAGCCAAGCTGAGCTTATTAGGATGCCTTGCTTTTTCCAGTCTTCAGGAGAGATAGAATATCGTTTCTTATGAACTTCTTCAATTATTTCTCTGAGATACTCCTCTTTTATTGTAGCAAGAACACCAATTAAAAAGTTCCTCTCTGGTAATTTATAAGATAGTTGTTTCTTGTTAGGAAGGTAAACTCCTACCTCCTCACCTTACATGGCATCCTCATAAAGATTAGTGACTGAAATCTCAGGGTAGTTGGGAATTTCTATTAGTTTAATGTCTTTATTTTTAAAAGCTTTCTTCTCCTCACAAAGCATTGCTTTCAAGAATGAAATTTTGGTAACTTCCATCGTTGGAAGGAATAAACCCACTTTAGTATATGATTAAGTATATGTCACATTCTTACCATGCTAAATGAGGTATCGATAGAGATCTTCCTTGCTTCTAAATCTTTATATCATTACTTGAGCCTCGACTCTTTTCATTTGATCATTGAGTGATTCCATCTTTGTTCTTCTTCCTATTAATGAATTTTAATTTATAATTAATAGAATTCTGGATCATATTGTTTAAAATCTTATTATTCAATATGGGCATCTTATAGGAGGGTCAACCTGGTAAGGATATGTGGAGAAAGCTGGCAGAAGCTTTAACAAACTTCAAAGATGGAGCTCCATTTTTATCAATTTAGTTCCATTAAATTAATACTAAATTTGTTTTAATTTAATTAGTACTTTGTACTAATTCCGTTTAATTTTAATTGGTACCAACTTAATTGTACCAAAACTTAATTAGTACCTAGTTTTAAACTAAAGAGGTTTTAATGGAAAAGTTCCAAAATGGTTCAAAAAATCATTGGTACCAGTACCAACCTGAATTTTTTCTTAGTTGGTACAAAAATTAAGAACATTAAGCATGAAATTAGACAAATTAATAGTTATAAACTAAGTATAAATATGATCTCTTGCACCTCAAAATCTACCATTATTGTTGTCGTATCAACTCCTATACAGAGTGACTATAACTAGTAAGATTATTAGAGCTTTGTAATAGAAATTTAAATTTGAATTTAAACATTGCGGCTAACCAAATCGTAAAGCAATCTCTGTTGGATCAGGATAATTATAGCTAAACTTTGGCTCAACTTAAAAGCCTGAAATTAGTTATGATGAGAGGGAGGTAGAGCTAAGAGTTCTTGAATTTGAAGCAGAGGTTTTTATCATAGAAATTTTAACCCAGAAGGAGAGAGCAGTGATAGAAGTTTAAACTTAAATTTATTATGTTGAGGAGTTAAAAGAACAGCAAGCAATCGAAAAGATAAAAACATATTAATGTGAAGACTGCTAGAATTTTTTCTCAACAGAACAAAGCTTAAAGAGACACCTTAAAGAGGCACACTCTGGCAAAGCCAAGATCTATTTCAAGCATGAAAAGGCAGATGGTAAGTATTAGTGCACGACATGCATGAAATCATATATTAACTCAGCTAAAGTACAAGGAATTTGCAAAAGGTTCACCTCAGCGAGTTCTTGATTGAAGATTAAAAGACTAAAAAACTAGTACAGGCTAAAATAAAATCTAATATTCTTGAATAAAAGAGAGAGCAGCAGGAGAAAGAGGCAGAAGCAATTTTAATCGATGAACCAACCAGTAGGCAATACAATCTCAGCATGCTTCTAAACGAAAGCTATGAATATACCAGCATTAAATGCAGTTGATCTCAGCACTTATATTGAAAACTACTTTAATAAACGCGCCTGTAAAAGTAAAGCTTATAGTAGTTGATGAGTATGCCTACAAGGTGTATCCTTTCAGTTATCTTTCTAAGATCCAAAAGTATTAGAACGAGTTTGCTAATGAATAGATGGTTCTTAGAGAGGACTAAAGAAAAGATGGCAATAATTTGCTTAAGTTAAATGGTGTAATATTGAGATATGGTTTTATCGCACTAAGACTCAAGAAATTTGAAATGACTCTCAGAGACTATCTCTATCAAAATCGATACCCTCATGAATTAAACGATATACTCTCAGATATGTTACATGGTGCTAAGGATTTGCATGAAATTGGATATGTTTAAAGAGATTTAAAGCCCTGAAAATATTATGCTAAATCTCTCCCCTTTAGAAGTGGTGGTTATCGATTTCAATAGAGCTTTGAAATAGGAGATTGTAACTTTAGCACAGATACTTGGAACTTCAGGTTACTTCCCAATAAGAGAGAAGTGGACTAATGGTTCTGTTTAATGGGATATTTGGGCAGTAGCAGCAATAATATTAGAAAGTGATACGTAATAAACATGAAAAGCAATCAAAAAGTTTGGCTTAGAAACACATAAAGTAAGAAGATGTCTGCAAAAAATTAAAAGAATAGTAAAGATTATAATCGTGAGAGCTCCAGATTATCCTAGATATACATTAGATGATATCCTTGACCCACTAGAGAGAGAGCATAGTTCAAAATATACAATAAAGATAAACAGATAAAATTTGTTTGAATTAATGACACAAATACTCATTAAATATTCATTAAATTCACATAAAACTTGCATTTTGCCTACTAACCCCAATAAGACCCCAACTATACACTACAAATCAAAGCACTTATAAACCTCACTAAGGGGTTTTGAGGATTGGACTGTCCTATGAAACTTGTTTCAGGTCTTAGAAGAATACTCTGATTGTTAAAATGTTATCAACAAATTCTGTAACATTATAGTTGCAATACTCTATGCTGTCATCTGGTTTTAGCATTTTTATCCAAAGTGACTTTTGTAAAATGATTTAACTTTGACTCCAAATTTTCATATCAATAAAGTTTAAAAATTTTTATTTATATCATGGGAGAACTTAATAAATACTGTGCCTGCGAAGGAAATTCTGGAAATATATGCAGTAAGTTACTTCCCATAATTCTTAGCTTTTTTTAGAGATGAAAGTTTTGCAAAGTTAATTTACTATTGTAAGAATATAAATATTTGCAATTAATAAATTAAATAATTAAAATATTCGCAGTTAACTTTCTCGAAACATAGACAATATGGTACTTGTTCGATAGTGAATTCAAATTAAGTTGGACTTTACTATTGGCGGTAACTCTCTATCGCATCCCTCAAGCGAAATAACTTGACTTAAATTATGGGTGATTTTTTTAATTGATTTTAATGCCAAAATTAAACTGAAGTTATCTCGCTCTGAGTATGCGATAAGTGGGTACCGCCAGTAGTAAAATCCAGCTAATTTTGAATTCCCTATTGAACAAGTACCATATTGCTTATGTTTCGAGAAAGCTAACTGCGAATATTTTAATAATTTAATTATATGAATTAAAAATATTGTTCCCAAATCAAATGTATTCCTACAATTTTGTAGCTCATCACCTAGCTCTTCTATTTCACTTGATGAATTACTTTCCTCATTAAGTAAGTTGGAATCAGCCAGATTTAAAAATTAAACCACAAAAATAAGATTTACTTCTTCAGCATCAATGATAATTTACTTTTCAACTTCAATGTATAAATAGTACATAGTAGTTGGTTCAATTTCATTAAACCTTCTCAGACTAACAATTTGATTGAATAACCCACCTATTTCCTTGGGAGGTGCAAGTATCAACTAATTTTTATTCAATCTAACAAAGTTTGAAGCTTCTCCACCTTGCAATTAATTATTCGAAAATAAAATGATAAAAATCATTATATTAATTCAATAAGATTAATTATAATAATTCTATTATGATTTTTTAACCGAAGGTGTTTATTACAGGGGGTAGCTGATATTTTAGTTAAGTTCCCGCTAACATATATATGTCTTAGGGTTAATACAAGAACTAAATTAATTTAATTAAAATAAAATCTCTGGAATGAAGTTTTTAGTATTTTCTTAGTACTATGTATAGTATTATGAAAGAAAATAATCTTTTAATTAAATTATAAAACTTAATTTATGCATTCATGAATAACTTTATAATATCTGATTTTATTTTTTAGCTAATTAAGAAGTATTATTTAAAGAATAAGTTTATATATAAACCATTAATTTTTACAATAATCTGGACCTAAAACTTTGATCTACCAATCTTGAGCTATGACAATATAGTCAAGTAAATTTTTTATAAATTAATAAATTGTAGAAGAAGAGAATTTTATTAAAACTATATAATAAATTGAAGTTTGTTTATTTTTCTTTATTTTAATGATTCTTTGATATATAACTAAGTAAGTTTCAAACCTACTGTGAGACGATCGGATGACAGATCAATTTCGAAGAAGTATGGGGCTTCAAAACTCAGTGTTTGCTGAAATTGAAACTGGTAAAAAAAAAGATTACCCAATATCTCTGTTGTGTATTGGTAATATAGCACACATATAAGACGAAAAATGAGCATATGACTGGGCTTGGAAATCTGGAGTAGCTATATTAAGAAAGCAAACAAGATTGGACTATCGCTGAATTTAGTGACAGGATTCAGCATTATTTTCCCTTACTATTAATTTCCAAATAATTATAACTAACTAAAATAACTAAATGGTATTTATTTTTTTAAAAAAATTGTTTAAATGTCTCTTAATTAATAAGAAAATCATTTTATTAATGTTATCATCCAAGCTATAAAAGTCAATCTATGTTGATACTTTGTAAGTTCCAACATCCTTAGTCTAATTAGAAAAAATATCATACAACCTTAATATCTCATAATCGTGATATTTAATTATTAAATACCTCATATTATATATCATCATACATAATTATGATATTTAATGATGCTGGATAAAATTAGGAACGCTGTTTATAGAAATTTTTATTGAATCAAATTTGCATGAAGAACTATTATTTTTATATCAAATGAATGATATATATATATATTTTTTTAAAAATTAAAATATCATTGTACGATTGAAATAAGGGAAGTCAAAATTTAATGCTATTTGACTCTTTTTATTCTTATACAATTACCTAGAAAATTTTTGGATTAACTTTAGAATGTTGTAATATTTAATTACGACATCAATATAATCTGGTTTAATGTCAATAACAACAACAAAACTAAAAATGAGTGAGGATTTATTAAAGTAAATAATTTAGATTATATGTTTAATTATAGATTCCTGCTAAAGTTGTGAAAAAATTTATATTTATAAATGTTATATAAAGAATAGTAAATTTTAAAATCTGCCTATTTATTTTATATTAAATTTTCACATATTAATTTTATTTATTCATTTATATTTAATTTACATTGATTTTTTAATTGTGTTTTTTATTATTAATATTAATTTAAATATTTTTCTAAATGAAGAATTTGTCGATTCCCAGTTTGTTTTATTTTCTATAATTTATATCTAAGATCCCAATTAAAATATAAATAAAATAAATCAATGAATAGTAAAAAATGTGCGGTACAGGATACTCCAATATTTTACAAATAAAAACATTAATACTAATAAATTTATATTTTGAATGAAACTTCGCAAAGAGTTTTTACCTGCATCTAAAATGGTATTTGTCTAAAGCAACTTTAAATATTGTTAATATTTCAATAAAAAACAAAAAATGTACTATAAGATTTTATTATATTTGATAATAATTTATTTTGATAGATTTTATCAAATCAAATTTATGCTTAACGAAAAATTATATATTTATATTAAAACAATAGTTATTCTTCTTCAAAATTCTATTTCAAATTCAAAAAGATAAAATTAAATACACACAAATTTTAATAAATAATAAAAATCAAAATATAATATTAGCATTAATTTAGAATAGTTAAAAGGATTTTAATAGATCTTTTTCTCATAATATATAATAAATATAGAGAAAATAGTTACACATATGAGTAAAATTTAATCCACAAAAGAATCAAACATTATAAATTTCTTTTATTTAAAAACATTCTGATATTTTTTACCTCCTAGGTAATATATAAATTTGGAATAGGATTTATGTTATTAACACACTTTAAAATGCTGTAATTATAATTTAGTTAAATTCATTATAAAATATTATCTTTTTCATTATAAATTAACTACGATAAGATAAGAATAGATAAAATTATCGGTAGATGTTGGTTTTCTCTTCTCTTAAAATTTAGACTATTTAAAATATCAACTAAGATTTCTGTCTATTTCAATCATAAAATGAGATGACCACTGCAAAGAAAGAGAAAAACTTCTTAACTTATAGTATAGTGAAATCATCTATAAAAATTACCAACTTAAACATATTCAGAAAAATATTATAGAAATAATTTAGGCTTCTTAACATGCTGTTAAATTATTTTTTTTGACATAAAAATTTTTAGTCATGATTTTTGGTAATAATCATAAATAAATTAATAAAACAACTTTTGAAATCATTTAGTTTTGTGCACAAATAATAAGTTAAGTTGAAAGTTTTTTTCCTCAAAGTTTTACTTAATGCAGTAAAGGTCAAAGTAACATTTTTATTAAGAAATGGCTACTTATATTCTATAAATTTTTGTGTAAAGAAAGTTTCAGGCTCTGTTACAGTAAAATAGTCATTGTTCTTTTATTCTCTAAAAGCTTTAAAAAAAATTAAACTTTTAAAAAGTTTATATGTAAATTATTTTTATTAATTATTTAAAAGTTTAAAATTTAAATTTAATGATTAATAATTGAGATTGAATAAATATAAAGTAAAATACTTACATTAACGTAAAAATTTTAATTTTTATATATAGAAAATACAAAAAATGCGATACAACAAATCACGAAACTATTTATTTGATGAAGAAAATAAAATTACTAATTTTTTTGAATATAATTTTTAAAATATGTAAATATATATTTATGAAATTTTAAAATTATTTCATATCCTTAATCAAACGCTTAATGTTGATATTAGATAATTTTGCTTAAAATATCTATAAAATATACTTTTATATTATTTTATATTAGAAATTTCTAAGATATATGAAATATAATT
This sequence comes from Oxytricha trifallax, assembly GCA_000711775.1. NCBI lineage: Eukaryota > Ciliophora > Spirotrichea > Sporadotrichida > Oxytrichidae > Oxytricha > Oxytricha trifallax. The sequence continues at coordinate 155,674 of ARYC01017211.1, forward strand.
CGTTTTGTGATTAATTTATAAATTTTTTTTTTAATTTTATGATTAAAAAATAGGAACAATTGATATATATTTCTAAAAAATTAAAAATAAATTAAATTTGACATGAATATCGTGGGTATTAATCTCAAAAAAAATTATACAATTACTACTAATAATAACTAATTATTCCATTTAATTAGATTAAATAAGTACTAAAAAAATATCATAATAAAATCTTTTTAATTGAAGTCTTTTTAAAAAATAAATTTAAGAATAATTTATATTTAATATTACTTCGAATACAATTAAATTAGAAAGTTAATTGCTAGGTGAGGCCAACTTCGCTTGGTACTTTCTGATAGAGCTTTCTATTATACTAAGGCCTACCTAGGGCAGGTAGGGGATTGCTGGGAGCAACGCATTAAGGACAGGTGGACGGGTTTCAATCTGTTAGCTGCTATCTTCCTCGAGTGGGCTTGGAAACAAGGATTTCCCTGAATAGATTAGTTTGCCTAGCTTTAGTTAAGCTTCCTAGGTAATAAGGAGCAGGATGAAGGTACGCTCTGTCTTCAAAAGTGAGAAGACGAAAACTATTGAAGCCAACGATAAGGATTTTTCTCCCACACCGGGTTAGTGTGCTGAAGCTACATCAGCGAAAGGACAAGGATTACGTTTCAAAGCAGCGGAGGGACCGGTAAGCGTTTTTATCCAGCTTCTGTAACTCTAGTTGAATTCTACGAGCTCTTTTGTTCAGATTATGCTGGCATTATCTTAATTTAGGCGATACTATGTGATAAGGAAACTGACTTTTTCGGTGTTTTCTACTTCATGACTTCCACTTCACAGAATTGCCACCTCAACCCACTAAGATACGACTACGTCACTACTAAGATTGATGATTAAGTATTAAACAGTGATAAGTTAAATTTATTTGATTTTAATCATTAAACATATATATTACTTCGAATTTTATTGATTTAATATAGAAAAATATTTAGTAATTTTTATCTTTTAAAAGATAAATATTAAAGCATAGTAATATACTAAATCTGTTTCTATGCAGTTGTCAAGTTAATAGGAAGCGACTTAGAAGTTGCAATTATAAATAATACATTATAAAAAATAATGTCAATCATATGTCAGAAGGCATGTATAAATTAATAAGTATTTCATAAAATCAAATAAAATTATTATTGATTATGAGTAAATTATGCTGCCTAATTAACTTCGTAAATTAATATTTTAAGTATATAATTATAAAAATTAGCATTTTTTAAAGAAATAAATGACTTTCGAAAGGTTTTAATTCTCTTTATTGCAATAAGTTTTGTATAAAAAAAGAACAATTATATATACATATTGTATTTAAAATAAAACTCCTAAAATTACTTCAATGAGTGTAATAATATGAAGTTAATTTTTAATTGTAAAATCTAAACTAAACTAAAATTTTTTTTAAAATGTTATGAATTATTCATTAGATTTTATGATTTTTATAAAACGAGGAGAAAGGTTTACTCTTTAGAAAAAAATATTAAAAAAGATTAATAAATGATTTTATTCACAGTTTTACAATAAATTTAATCGCCCTTAATTATTTAAACATATCATTATATTTTTTAAATTAATGATAAATACTTCATCAATTGAATATATTTGAATTATTTAACTATTATATCACTAAATAATTATATACAAAATTATTGATAATTCGCTTGCATAATATTTATTAGTATTATAAAGACTAAGTTTACATTTTCAAATATATTTGATATTTAGTTTAATAAAATTAGATTATATTAATATATTGAGAAAAATATGAAATTCTTCGCATATCAAAATTCAAAAGTCTTTGTAATTCTCAAAATAAATCCTGATATTTTTAATATTCATAATTTATGCTAATAGGTTATTTTTTAATACAATTTTATTATTAAATAAAAACTATCATTAAAATATTATTATCTTTTTATTTTAATTTTGAACCAGTAAGAAGTTATTAAATACTAACTTAGAAAATTTAGTTTTGTTAGATTATATTAATACTGAAAAAGTTAATTAAAAATAATTTTTCTTAAGCATAAATTATTTAAATAATTATATTTTATTTTTTTATTATAATTTTATTAAGATAAATATTTTAACTTTATTATAATTAGCTAGTTTGGCTGTATATATAGACTTTCTTTAAGTTTTGGACTCCCAGTTTAAGGATTTTAGTTGGGCCAATAATTATCATTAGTTAATAAAATGTCTTCAGCCATTTATATGTTCAAATAAATACAATAATACAAATATTAATGAGCTTTGATAGTTACTATTTATTTCCGTTTCATCTATTATATATTTGAATCATGTATTTAATTGAAACACTAGATATTTCTTTTTAAATTTTAGACATTTAAGAGATAAAAAATATATTACTTTAACTGTTATAATTTTTAAAGAATTAGAAAATATTATATACCAATTCTATTGAATTTTTAATAAAAAATAATTTAAAAAAATAATTTATTTATAGAAAACTAAACTCAAAATAAAGAACCATAAATTAAATAATTTTCAGAATTAATAGGTATCCCGCAATAACTTATTTAATTATTGTAAATATTAAATGTTCATCGAGGCTAAATTTAGAGTGGTTTAATAAAATTAGATTAAAAAATCAAATAAAGTTCCTTAAAATAAATTAATACAAAAAAGAATAGAAGATATTATTAATTCGTGCAAAATTTAATGGTTTAAATTCTCATATTGGTTATATGAATAAATAATGACTATAGATTTTTATTTCTATTATTAGAAATTATTATTTCACAAATATTATGAAATTAAAAAATTTCTGAATTTTTTTATAATTATAAATAATTGCTCAATTTAAAATTCCAACTCCTAAATTTGAGAAATTTGCATTAACAGATTGATTATATATTTATTTAAAGTTATTAAAGTAGATGCATTTAAAATTTAAAATAATTGAACTGACAAAAGAGATACAGATAAAATAAATTATAATTAAAACATTTTAATAAATTTTAATATACCATAAGTTAGCTAAAAACATTATCCGCATAAGATATATGTTAATATGACAGTTCAATATAATTCCAAGAAGATATAAAAATATTATTCATAAAACAAATATTTTATAATTTTTAAATATAATTTTAAGATGTTGGAATTTAGCTTCCTTGAATAAATCCTGCTTTAAAATTACTATTCGATTAATCTTATTATTTATTATTAAAATATAAATATTAATTTTAAATTATATATTTTACATTAAAACAAAATTTATTTCGCTAATTAAATGGGAATATTTTTCTAAAAATTTATAGAAAAACTCTATAATTATCCACCATTTATATAATAAAAACTGTAACAAATTATATTGATTTTTATTGAACATATCTACTTACTTTTAATTGATATAAAAGCTCAATTAAATATAAATTAATCCTATAAATTTACGGCAAAATCTTTCAATAGACTTATTTTAATAGATTTTATTAATAAATATTTCTCTAATCTTTGTTTATAGAACCTATTGTAAATCCTTAAATAAACTAATCTGCTTTTGCCAGGATAAGAAACTGATTTACTTTTACTTAAACTGATCCTTATTTATTTAGTTAAAATCCAAGCTTTAAAGTATTAAAAGTCGGCTATTAATATACTATACTATTCAGATTTAAGACAATATTGTAGGAATACATTCAAAATTGGGAAATTAATTTAAATCAAATTTATTATAATTTAAAATCTTGGCAGTTAAAGTTGTCCAATTTAAACGATCTTGGGCTCATTCGATAGAGAATTCAAAATTAGCTGGACTTTGTTATTGGCGGTACTATTATATTGCATCCCTAGAGCGAGATAACTCGACTTTAATTAGAGGGTATAATTTAATGAATTTAGATGCGTTTAATTAAACTCAAGTTATCTCGCTCCAGGGATGAGATAAAATAGTACCGCCAGTAATAAAGTCCAGCTAATTTTGAATTCTCTATCGAATGAGCCCAAGATCGTTTAAATTGGCCAACTTTAACTGCCACGATTTTGATTTAATATTTATTTATTTTTAATTAATTTTCCAAATTCAAATGTATTCCTACAATATCATATTCATAGAAGAAAATTAAAAATATAAAATCCATTATAAGTGAAATTTTTGTTTGAATTTATCATTGATTTTAGAGGGAAAATTGAAAATAAAATTAACTAATATAAATTAGCTATTTAAACATACACATGTATTTTAATATCTATAATGGGGTGGGAAATTTACTGCCTATTCTTATGATAAGAAAATTTTGGGGGAATTTCCTTGCATTTTAATTTTCTTAATATTTTATTTTTTTATCCTATTTTTATATAGTTATTCATTCTTACAACGATTAACAAAAATAACTAACTTGAATTGAATGATATTTATAATTAGCCTATGTTTCATGAAATTGTAAATATCTATTTATTTATAAATTAATTTTTCTACTTTAAATTCACTAAGATTTATGATAAAATTACAAATTTTATGAGATATCTATTTATTTATATAAAAATTCAGAGTTATTTAATCAATAACTACTTTTCCTTAATTTTTAAAGATTTTTAAAAGGATGCATACAAAACCTTTAATTCAATTAATTTAAATTTAAAAATAAATTTTATTTATAATTTATAAAAATCATAAATTATAAACAAAATAATTTACTTTCCAGGAAACATCCCAATTGCCAAGGGACTTTCGCCCCCTTAATCATTTATAAATAAAATCGAGTAAGCATTCACAGATTGTTAAAGAATTTTATTTATTCTTCAAAGGTGATCTCGTAAAATATTCATTTGGGAATGATAAAATAGTTCTAATCAAAATATATATATTAAATTTTGTAGAAATACAAAGAGAGGTTAATTTATAAAGTATCAATAATTACTGTAAAAGAAAAATTTGCAATTTTATGAGTTAAAAACTTTATATTTCCACTAAAATAATAAAAATTGTACCATTGTAAACTATTTATTTTAACGTCAAACCTTAATTTATAGTTTTAATAAATTTAATGATTATTTTTATGGATTAATACATTCAGTCACTAATATAATTTAAAAGTGATATGATTATTTTTATTTTCTATAGTTAATTCATTAATCTAAGATTGTTAAACTTGATAATATACTTATATAATGGTTAAAAATCAATTTGAAATTTATATTTTGAATTTTTTTTTAAATTATAACATTCCAGATGTGGTTATAAATTATCCAGCACATTTCAATTTCTTAATAAATATTTATAAATATTTTGAATGAATTAATGAATTAATTTTTATTGTTTTTTATATGAATAAATTATTGTTAATTCTTAACAGATGTATCTTAAATTTATTTGTAGATAAAATTAATTAACAAAGTATTCATATCCCAGTACATTAAACCAATTACATTTGAAACTGATCCTGTGTGCTTAATGATAAAAAACAAATAAATTTAACATATCACTGTTTAATACTAAAATCAAACCATCAATCTTAGTCGTGATGTAGACGTATATGAGTGAGTAGAGGTGGCAGTCATAAAAAAGAAAACTCAAAAAAAATGCTTCCTCTATCACCTAGTCTCCTCCTGAATCAAGATGTTGCCAGCATAATCTGAAAAACAGAGCTCGTAGAATTCAACTAGAATAATTGAAACTAATCCTTCATTTCAATAATTACTTAAACATCCCAAAGTCAAAATAATATAGTATTTTTATAATATAAAAATTTCAATTATATATAAATTACATATTTAATGAAAATAAGAGGAAGTCTTTAATTTATAATGAAATAGGAAATATAATTAAGTATATGGATTAACTTAATTAGAAATGGTATCTAAGAGCAGCATATTTTATTCATCCCTTTCCTTTCATTGATATCACCATTTTGCCAATCCATTCCGTTTTTAGTATTTCGTGTTCAAGTCTTTTTATTCTTCAGTCTTGATACCTTGTTTCGGATAAGTATTGCTAAAATATATAAATCTTAGATATGTTTTTTGTAACTTACAAATTTTAGTGAATGACCAGCAGCTCCAGCAACACCATCTTAAGTTTTCCATTTTAATTTTTATATATTTATCTATTTTATATAGTTCCTATTATAAATTATGATTATTAGGAAAATAGAGAAATAATTATATTCAAATTTTTTTTTAATTATAACAGCCACTGATTATAATTTTTTAGAAGAAAATGATTAAGAGAGCTTTTTTAATTTAATTTTAATAATTGATTATACACAATATATACATATATATATATATAAATATATATTACTGTTTAAGATTATATGTGATTTTTGATAAGACTGAACAAAGAGAATGTGAAAGCATAAATAAATATAGATATTATTGTTCAATAATAATGGGAGGCATACTTTAAGATATGAAAAATATCAAAGAATTTAAATAATTCTTTGAAAAAGAAGGTTATCTTTGTAAATCTAAATTTTATTAGGCATTAGCTCACGGTTTGAAAGTGGCTAACGATAGCAATTTCAAATAAACTTGCATTTACTAAATAAAAGTTTTTGACATTATGACACTATAACAAAATATTGATTGAAGGATAGGGGCACTAACAAAATGTAGAGAAAAGATGAAAAATTTCCTTAAAAACTGTAGCAATCTACTATCAGAAATTTTTGATAAGATAAGAACGAATACTTGATGTGGCAAATTAGAAATTGATATAATAATAATCAATTATTTGTAAGAATAGAAAATATTCAAAATCATAGATTTTTTTAAAAGCATAAAGCCAATAAAAGCTACTTAAATAATTCTTTATAGATGCTCAATATTAAATATAAATTTTTATTTATTCTTTCGAATACTCTGCTTTTTTATCAAACATTATTTATCATAGGAATAATGTTATTATTGCAAGTAAATATTAAAACTTGGAAAATAAAATTTAATAATAATATGAATTATCTAAATTATTGAGAATATCTTTCTGGAAACTTTTACGTCGTTGTACTTGTTAATTAGGTAATTAAAATCACCTTTGACTTTACTAATGGCGATACAATGCAATCGTACCCCTAAGCAAAATTAGTCAATTTTAATTTTAACTTAAAATAAATTAAATATTTACACAAAAATAAATTAGAATTATCACTTTCTAAAGAAATGATACAAAATAGTACCGCTAAAAAAGTCAATTTATAAATTCCCTTTCGAAATAGTATCATGCTATTTAATTTATTACAAAGTTAACTGCCAATTTTATAAGTAGTTTATAATTTAAAATGAATAAATTTTAGTATTCAAATATACTCCTATAATAATACAAGTCAATTAATAGAGATTAATTTAATTCACTTATTTTAGATATTTTCTAAATATAATCTTTTTTAAAATATTATTTTATATAATTTTTATTTTGATATAAAAAATCACCTTATGGTCGTCGTAATTAGAAATCTATTCGATGTTCAAATTTATTATATTACTAAATTAATTGAAATATGGCATAAAAAAAGATATTAAAATTATATCATAGATTATAAATTAAATTTATATTATGTTATTAAATATTGATTTATAATACCTAAGCTAAATAATTATGGTTCATATTTGGGGCATTTAAAAATAAGTAAAAAATTTAGAAAAATTGAAACAATTCAGAGAAACAGATATTAGCACATAAAAACTATTTTGGAATCTTCTCAATTAGGGGTTGTGATAAAAGCAAATAAAAATTTCATTTAAAAATGAGATTAAAGAGAAGGATAAAACCTGAAGCCAACAAATGTTGATACAAATAAAAAATATATTAAAATAATTTAAAATTATAAAATTACACAGTAATGAGTAATAAATAATATTTTGCAATTTTTCGAAGTTAATTTAGATTAATTTTCATAAATTGAGCAATAATATATCGATCTAATCGAAGAATCACCAATTAACTAATTTAAAAAAACAAATAAGAAATTATTAAGTAAATAATTTTTATATTCTATTTTTCCCTAAATATTACAATCATATATTTTTAACTTTAAATTAGTAAAAATCAATTTTTATTTAAACAGGCTGCTGTTCTTTAATTATTAATCGATCTACTGATAATTAACAATAAAGATTTTCTCAATAAATATATTAAAATTGAATATATTAATGATTTAACTGAACCTAAAGCAAAAAGCTGTATATTTGGTCAGATTTTTTAAAAAAAATGAATTATGTTAAATTTAGGTTTCGACATACTTGTATGTAGGATGGTATATCCTGACCAATTCCAGTACCCAGGAGTTCAAAATCATGAAGGTACTCGGCTTTTATGAGGTAAATCCTAGATATTAGAACCTCCTCAGAATACGTCAGGTAAAGGTACAGGGGGATTAAGCCAAAAAAAAATCTTCAATTGTTTATTATTCAAGTCGATTTAAAACTGAATTATTCGTGTATTTTTGCGACATGGGGTTTAGGGATAGAGTTGAAATCAATAGACAGACTGCTCGAATCTCAGGTTGAACTCTATTTACTGAAGAAAAAGTGACACCTACCTCATGTAAGAAATCTTATGTAGAGTATCTCTCTGGGTTTTCCACTAGTTAAAGCCAAAAATAAGTATTAATAGAGAAAATGTTTTACCTTAAGTATAGCAATAATCTTAAAGTAATTTAAGAAAAATATGATCAGAAAAATCACACGAAATAGCGAAAAATCACATAAGATCTTATCTTGAGCCAAAAGATGAATGAGCAGGGTAGAGAAGCTATTCCGTTCAGTTTTTGGATTAAGTTCCTTTAACAAATTGAGATTGATGCCAAAAATCAAAGCATGAAACTATCTGAATATATCTATCTGGCTGGCTTAAGATCCAGTATTAACCTTCATACAGCTTTAAATAATTATATAAATAATGTTAAAGTTTATATCAATATGAAAAATATTGGGCTAGAAAAGTTTAATATAAAGATATAACCAATATTTAATAAAGCGTAGTAGAATAAGTAGATTCATAAATATTTGTGGATTTTAGTCCATATATTAATTTGAATATAATAATAGAGTGAATAAGTTAATAAGTAAACTTATTAATATATTAATTAAAATTAAATAAAAATGAATATAATGATAAATAATATAATAACTATATTTTAGATGAAGATTTCAGAAATAATTTGTTGAGATTTTTACAATTTAGTATAAAGAATTTCACTTATACATATTTTTTATTGAATTAAGTTATATTATAAAGTACTTACTAGACAATTTTTTGAAATTAAAAAGCAAATAACTGGGGGAAAATTACACAGTCAAAAAAAATTATTTACTAATTATTCGGCATACAAATGTATAATTCTATATTTGACTATTAATAATAAATACCCTGTATAATCTTGTACCTAAAAATATTTAAGCAGAAATCTTTTCCTATCCCTCGTAGGTTTAATGATCTCGGTCTTCTGAAGCAAGTATATAAGTTAAAGTAATTTGAATTGGTTTTATTTATCTACCTTAAAATAGATTCATTATATTTAATTTAAGAACTTTCATTTAATTTTTAATTTATAAATTGAGCTATTTTTTTGTGCAAAAAGGAATATTTTCTTAATAAAAGTAATGATATCTTTTGATATACACTTTTGTAAAATATGAATCTCTTCTAAAATCAAAATATATTATTTATTTACAAAAATAGGTTAAAAATTAAGTTGAAGATAACGCTTTTTAGATTTAAAACATCTTTTTTTTATTTTACAATGAGATTATTAGTTAAAGATCTTTAAAGAATCTTTCCGGTTTAAAATAAGTAGCAATTCTTTATTAATAATTTTTTGTAAGAAATGAACCATTTAGTGTATATTTGTAATAAAAGTTAATTTCGTAGCTTTTGTTATTGTTAAATATATCTGTTCTCAATCTAATTGTATAAAAGATATTAATGAACGAAAATTTATAATAATTATGTTTTTTAGTTAAGAATCTTAATTTTTTTAAACTAAACTTAATTGTTTAATATTCATCATTTATATTAATTTTCGAATTATTTTAATAATTTAAAGTTCAAATTGTAAGTAATAAGAGCATTTTCTTTTTATATTTATTAAGTAAAATAAACCTAACCTAAGTCTGATACTCCATTAATGGTCCCAAAATAGAAAATTAAAATTATATTATTAAATTTAATTGAATCAAAACCCCAAAACCCTTTCAGTAGCTTGATTGAGTTTTTGATTGATAAAAGTAGACTGTTAGTGCATACTTTATTAGGGTTTTAATAGGGTTTATGTAGGGGTTTAATGTTTAAATATTAGTAATTTAAGTGAGTATAACAAGCGAGTTTTTAAAATAATTCACACAAACATAAGCTTAGAGTCATGTGGCAGTTCTCTGAATTTTATCTTTCTAAGTTGATTTTTGATTTTTTTAATAGTTTGTTAATTCTCTTAGCTTGGCTTGATCATAGTTGAGTATACAAGTTCTCTGAGACCTCCATTTATTTTATTTTTATCGAGATATTGTTTGATTCTCTGCTTAGAATCTCTCTTACCCCTGCAGCTAAAGTAATCGTTTCTTGGCATGTCGCTCTCTATTATTATTACTGCTAGAGCTCAGATATCCCATTAAGTGTCTCCATCTCTCCAATCTCTCTCTCTCTCTGGGAAATATCCAGGAGTGCCGTATACATTTCCTTATGCAGAGGCTTGCACTCTTTGAGCTCTGTTGAAGTCAATAATATAAACTCTAAGAGGCTGAAAGTTCATCATGATGTTCTCTGGCTATAAGTCTCTATGAACATAACCTAGCTTGTGAAGCTCTTCATTCCCCTCAACTATCTGCTATACTATCTCGCTAAATTATCTCTGACATCTATTGTCAGATAAGAATTCTCTGTAAGACATTTCTAATAAAGGAAGCCTGAAGGCTACATGATCTTGACCAAGTCAAATAGCATCAAGCTAGATGATATGCCTGCACTCATTTAACTTTGCCTTTTAAAGAGCATAATACTCATTAGCAAATTCCATTTGAAACTTGTCATCAGCAAGGAAGTAATTGATTAGATATATTGTAAGCATATTAGTCATCAGTAATGACTATCTTCTCTATTTTATCTTCAAGAGTGAGGTAGCTTTCTAGGCAAGAATCTAAGTCAATAATTTTTAATATGGGAATCTTCATTGCCTCTATTTTAACCATGATTTTATTGATCTCAGAGACTGGAAAGTTCTTGACTGCTTTCTTCATTTTAACTTACTTCTAGACTTCAACTCTAAGAGACTCCACTGGGTTTCTTGATCTTCTCTTTTAGAGGAATCTATTCCCTGTAGGTTCATGAATAAAGACAAAACTTTAATTGTGCTTTTTCTTTAAGTGCACTTTGAGGTCTCTAGTATGAGAATATGGCTTCTCACAGAACTCACAGACATACTTCCCATCTTTCTTTTGATGCTTGAGATATAACCTTGGCATATCGTTGTGTATATCTCTCAAGTGTCTCTTATAAGTTGACTTGTAAGGGAAAACTTTATTGCATTCTTTGCATTAATAGTCAACTTTGGCTGTATTTATTAATGCTCTATGGAGGGTTGTTTAACCTCCTCCTCAATTTACACAGCTTCTATGATACTCCTACTTAATTTTTATTTAAATCTCAAAGCTAGACGTCAAAGTTGTCATAAGTAGGCTCCCACTGAGTACAAGCGTCTCTGGTCTCTATTTCTTGGTTGCTGGAATGATAACTTTAATTGACTCGATCCAAGTAATGCCGCTCTTCTTAACAGGTTAGCGCTCATTTTAGTTTGCTGATAGATATTATTATAATAATGATAAAATATACCTTGATAAACTATAGTAGTCGAGTATAAGACACTCTGGTAGATTCTTTGCTGAGAGGTAAGAAAATTAACTAACCATAAAAGACTCTAAGTTGACATATTTAATGAGAATTTTAAACATTTTAGAAAATTAAAATACTCCTAATGAAGTTTTGTTTCTCTAGGAGGTCCTCCAAATCAAGTTTGAACTTAATCTGGAGGTAAAATTATTAAACATTTTTAATTTAATATGCTCCTAATTAAGTTTAACCTTAAAATTTAACTCCTAATAAAGTTCGAACTTAATTTGGAGGACCTCCTAAAATAATTAAACATTATTAAGAGAAATTTAATGGAGATAGATTGATAAAATGGAAAGCAATCTGTGAAACTTGGACCAAGTTTTTCAATGCTTCTCCGCATATCTTTTCAAGGTTGACCTCCAGTAAGTCCTCCCTATTTAGTAGTAAGATTTTAATAAACTTAGAAAGGATATCCATAATTTTAAATTTCATTAACATTTCTAGAAAGAGGAAGCAAGATGGAGACTATGAATGATGCAATGAACAGAATTTAATCTCAAGATTTAATAGGAAAATTTCGAAGTAAAGAGGACCTCTATAGATATTTGGTATAGCAAGGTAAGTTCTTAAGTAAGATTAATAAATCCATTATAGTTCGATTGTTCTTGCCAACTTAGGAGGGAACTAAAATCTCATTCTTAAAAGCCTTACTGAGTGAAGAGAAAAAAGCTTTTAAGTCTAATGAAATTAGGATGATAGAGATACCTAATACCCTGAAATATCAGTGACAAACCTATATGACGATGCTATGAGTGATCCAGACGTAGCTATCTACCTTCCATCAAACCTACAGCTCTCAAATAAGTTGCCAGAGAGAAACTTCTTCTTTGGTGTCCTTGCAACTCTGAAACCTGAGTACTTAAAGGAATTATTTAAGAAGCTCACAAGAAACGATACAGCATCTCTCCTGAAGAAAAAGAGAAGCAAGGTATTAAAATAAGTGATACCTGGCTGTAGGATAAAAGCATCCTTACATCTCAAGTAAGCTTAGTCTTCTAACTTTATAGAAAAACCTGGTACTGCTATATACTTGATGAAAGGGCAGCAAATTAAACAGAGAGAGAAAGTCTCAAGTAAAACATGAATTGAGTAAGAGGCTCTCAAGATTTATAAAAGCCAGAAGAGATGAACATAGATGCAGGAGCTGGCACTAAGAGAAGAAACATAGGCCCAAGCAAGCCATAGGAAGAAGAAAAAAGAATGAGAAGCCAAATCCCTTTACGGGAAAATTTAATATGTGAACTTATTCATTTGTTTAAATCTAAAACTTATTTATAAGCACAAAACATCCATTCTCTTGCGCATACTATAGCTTTCTCATCGCTGACTCTCTTTGCAGCACTCTTAAAAAATCTACTGTATCTTTCTTCAGATTTTGCATCAAGTGATAGAGTAGAAGTTTCTTTTAGTGACTTTTCAATAACCCCAAATATAATTCAATTCCATTGAACGGACTGTGTGGAACATTAAATACAGGTGTTATATTTAGCCTTTCATATTCCTCCCTTGTGTCTTTAGTTTTGTGGACAGATAAGTTATCTACTAATAGAATAATGTCTTACTTATCTCTGTGTTATATACAAGAACTTTATGCATTATTCGATCTTTATTGTGCGAGGGTGGATAACAAAAGTCTAGAGGCCATTATTTTCGTTTATTTCATCAAGTATAGCATTAGTTTAAACCTTAACCTTCTAATCATATACTTTAATATTGCTATATTTTTAATACCAAGACCTTGATATGAAGGTATTAAACGTGAATACTGTCTCATAAGCGTGTATGAACTTAATGTTATTAGTAATAGCCCTCTGAATTTAATCGAATATATAGTTTAAATTATCCTTATAAAATGGAACATTAAAGTCAATCACTCTCTTAATGCGATTGACTGTCTTGCAAGATATTCCGTTCTTTTTATATATGTAGCTATCGATTAAGCAGAGATATGAAGTTCAGGAAATTGGCGATGAAACATCACAGTTCTCTAGGCCAGAGAGAAATGAGCCCAGTATTAAAGAGTCCTATCATTGATAAGAAAGTCAATATGATGCTGCTAAAATTTTAAGGATCTCTTAGGCTTAGAATTAAGATCCTATCTTTTTAAATTCAATGCAAATAGACAGTGAGACCTCACAATTGCAGGAGATTTATGGATTAGTCATGAAATAGATGTATAATTAATAACAGGCATGAGTTATTAACTATATTCATCACATCCGAAGCGCAACTTAAACAATAAATCTAAATACTCACAGTCATAAACAGACCCCAAATTTCGCATATACTCATTTAAATAACTAATATTTAAATATTAAACCCCTACATAAACCCTTTTAAAACCCTAATAAAGTATGCATTAATAGTCTACTTTTATAAATCAAAAATTAAATCAAACTACTGAAAGGGTTTTAGGGTCTTGAATATGGTATTTGATTGAAAGAGAATTAAAAATCAGTTGGACTTTACTATTGGCGGTTTCCCCCTCTATCGCATCCCTGGAGCGAGATAACTCGACTTTAGCTTTAAGTGAATTGTTTAGTTGATTTTAATGTCAAAATTAAAGTGGAGTTATCTCGTTCCAGGATGCGATGAAGGGGTACCGCCAATAGTAAAGTCCATCTAATTTTTAATTCCCTATCGAACAAGTACCATATTGTCTAGACATCCAGAAAGTTAATGCCACGATTTTAATTTATTATATTATTAATTTCCCAAATCAAATTTATTCCTGTAATATTTGAATTATATCTAACAATTAATTATAATAAAGGAATTAAGACTATAATTTATACTTTTTTTAAAAAAATTGATTTTAAAATCCAATTAATTTTATTAATTATATATTACTGATGCTATTGTTTTTTTTAATATAAAGCAGTAATCCCTTTTTTCTATTTCTTTCATATTTTAAATTTAAATTCTTATTATATTAATGACTTTACGATTATAATTGTTTATTTGGAATTAAAAAATTATATGTTTTTTAATGTAATGTAAATATGGTTATTGTTTATGAATTTTATTAGAGTAAACAATCAATTAAAATTTACACTATTCACTTCTATGAATTAAATGACTTATTTTATTTTTTAAATAAAATATCATAAAATATAAATTCATTAAACTTAAATTTTTAGATTTTCATTTTTAGCAATTAAATTATTTCCTAATTTTATCTTAAAACTTAGTAATAAATTAATCCCATCTACTATTAAAATTAATGTTTCTATTATTTTTTCGTAAAAATTTAATATTAAAAATAAGATATTACTTCGCTAATTTTCTTTGTAATAATAATTTTAAGTAATGAAAAGAATTCAATTATTTACTCGAACTTATATAATTATTTTAATAAATTTATTCTTAGGAAATAATTTTATTCTTAAAACTATTTGTATGTCTTAAATCCTTACTTTATTTTCAAACCAATGTTTATTTAAAAATTTGTAATTAATAATAAATAGATCCAAGATGCTTAAGAACTACTTGGTTAAACAATAAAAACATATGTAATTGTATTTATTATACAATATCATACTTAATGCCTGCAAACATCAAATTATAAATAATTTCTCAAAAGTATTTTAAGTATATTTATGTTTTATTGATAAATTTAAATTAACTGTTTCTGTAATAAAAAATAAATTAATATATTTATTATTATGCAAGTCAAAAACTCATTTAAATAAAATGACTGTTTTTTTTTTGTAATTTACTATTTAAGTAAATATTAATAAGTATCGATTTGGATTAAAACATAATCATTATTAATTGATTTATATAAAAAAAGAACCTAAATAATTAAGTATTTAAAGTCTTGCATAAAAGAATTCTTTTTTTATATATTTTATTAAAAGAAGTAAGAACTAATATTCTATAAAATTGTTTTTTTAGTTTATTTAATATATTGATTACAAATTAGTTTTTAGAAACTGTTAATAACTAATTAAATTAATTTGATATTTATTTATTTACTGATAATTTTTTTTTATTTTTATAGTTTAAATTTTTATACAAACGACTATTTAAATAAATCTCATTGTAAGGAAAAATAAATATTAATTCTCAATCGAAATTAAAGAAAAAAAATATTAAAAAAACTATATATTTAAAACTATTTATCCTTTTATTCTTCAAGAAAAGTAACAAATCAATCAAATTAATATGGAATTAAATTAAAAAAATAAGTTAAAACTTTCTTAATAAATTTGGTTAGAATAATTTTAATATATTATACCGTCTGGAAAGAGGTAAATAGATGTTATTTAACTTTTCTATGTGGCAGTCTCTTCAACAAGCTTAATTACATACATTAATTATAATGTATCACCATGAAGTTTTGCATTAATATTTTAAATTAAATTATTTTAGTATATATTTTTTATTGCAATGAAGCCTTTATTGCATATAAAAATAATAAATATATTTAAGAAAGCTTCTAGGATATAATTTCATATTAATAATATTTTGGAAATTGAAGAAAATGTAAAGATGATCTGTTTTGTTAAATAAGATTTAATATAATTTAATTTACTTTAATAAAAAATAGATTTGGTGTGAATTAGTAGGATTATTGAAATCAGCTCAAATTTTTATAGAGTTTAGTTGTTCTAAGCTTTGATAATTTAATACAAGATTTGGATAAAATTAATGAATATGATCATAAGTTGAGATAATATAATAGCTATCTAATGATTGACTATCAATAGCTTAAATATTTAAATATATTCTATTCTCTATTTTTTAATCTTAAATATTCATAGAAATATCTAGTATAAAATATGATTTTTTAAATTACTTGAATAGAAGAAGCTATTCTTAATTTATCTATATTTTATGAAACCTGAACAGTTTTCCAAAATTTAAAAAAATATATGTATATATAATTCTGTATTATTTTCAAATATTTTACTTATAATAATAGTTTCAACTAGTTTTAGATTAATATTCTTATTTTCGTTGAGATTAACAGTTGATGTCTATAATGTTCTAAGAAATACAGTGCGATAATTATTAACTTCATTTTAATACATTCCAATAAAAGGCTTTTCGTTCAACACTCCTCCGTAAACAATTTTATAAATAATTTCATTATAATTAATTATTTCTATTTAATTAAGTTGAAAGTGGTATGAAAGTCAATTGAGTATACTTCAGAATAATCTGCCTCGTAGTCCCCAATAACTTGAGGTAAAGTTCATATAAAATTAAAAATATTCGTAGTAAAATATTCAATATAAATTTAGCTGTTTCTTTGAATGGCAATAAACTTTTAAGCTAAACATCAAAATTATTTAACATAGTTTATCACAATAAATTAAAAGATGATCTTACTCAAACGCATTAGTTGCAAGAAATAAGAATTAGGAGAGAACAATCATGAAGATGATAATTATAAAATAAATCTTTTAAAAATACTATTGATTATGAAAAATTGAATAATATATTAATTATGTAGTAAACATATATAATGTGTGGAGGAAATATGCATGCTCTTATTAGCATTGAATGGAAAACAGAACCAGCTACAGTTGAGGAGATCCAACAGTGTTATAAACAATAACACCATAATTTACTATTACTACTCCTACTGCAGGAACAACTACTATTCCTGAAGAGCCATTGTTCTTAAACCACAAAGTTAAACTTAAAAGAATTTGATCAGATTCTTCAAAGATCATGACATACACATCTAAGTAAAAGTTGGTGAGAAAGTGAAAGTGTATCAGATTCAGCATTATGGAAAATGCCCACTCTTTGATGATGAAGGAATTAGTCCCATTGAAGCTTATGAAATTTAAACCGAGCAAGATAAAAAAATAATAATCACATAGGGACTGTTTAACGGAACAGACTCTAGCAATTACATGTCTGATACAGTTCTAACATACATAGTGGTATTATACTTCAAACAAAATTATACCACACATTATGTATAATACTGATTAATATTTAGTATTTTAAGAATTTTGATCTGTAAATTTAAAATTTCTCAATTTTACCATAGTGATTCACTACTACCACTATCGTAGGAATACATTCGATTTGGGGAAATGAATTAAAAATAAAATTAATTAATTATTAATTACCTTCAGTTATGTTCTTGGAAATTGTCTCCAAACCCTCACAATATTATACTCTCTGGATAGCGCATTAAAAATGAGACGGTGGTTGTTATTGCTATAATCATTTTATCTCTTCTCCCAAGCAAGAAAAACCTATAATACTATTTTTGGGAGTTAGCTCAAAACCAAAATATCTCGCTTCCTGGGATGATTCAAGAATATTGTCAGCAACAAAGTCCAGCTAAATTGCGGGATCTACCGTAGAATCAATTTATTTTTGAATTTTGAGTCACTTTGGATTTGATAACTCTTATGATTTTAATATTTAGTTAATTTAATTTAAATTCATTTTCCCAAGTCGAATGTATTCTTACAATACTAATAAATTAATAAAATTAGATTCACTTAACTTTCTGGAAACCTAGATTTTATAGTATATGCTTGAAAATGAATTAAAATTCGCTTGATTTTGATATTTGCTGTATAAATTTATCTCATTCCTAGTACGAAATAAACTACTTTAATTTTGGCTTTAAAATCAACTAAACAAATCAACAAATATTAAAGTAGATTTATCTCGTTTCAGAGATGCGATAAATGCGTCCAGCAATATAAAAATCCAGAAAATTTTTAATTCCCTATCTAGTAAGCACTATAATGTCTAAGTTTTCAGAAAGTTAACTGCCACTAACTTAGTTAATAGTTTAGTTTTAATTTAGTATTTTGTATTTTATTTTTCATAATCAAATGTATTCCAACAATAGTATTAATTATTAATTGTGTTCTAGTCGACTTTATCCATTTTAATAATTTTATTATTGTTTGAAGAAATTTTCAATAATAATTACGAATAAAATCATGTAAATTATTATTAACTTCAGGGGTAAATTAAGTTATTTAAATTTATATAAAATTAGTTAAATTTTCTCCTTTCTTTAAGTTATTTATCATCATTATCATTTAGATAAATTTTATTTTTTTTAAGTATATCATTTATTAATAAATTTTTTTTCTCTAATAATTTTGAATATAATGAATTAATTAATTAATTTTTTATTCATGATACGTAATATATTGATTAAAAAAGATTTTGGCAATATTAATTTAATTTTTAGGCCCCAAATTTAAAAAACTTTTATAATTTATGTGTCTAATATAAATTATAAGATTATCTAAAAGTGGAGAAAATTATCTTACAATTATAATCAAAAATGTAATAATTATTTTTAGACCTAAATTAAATTAAATTTTGAATGATAAATTTAAATTCAAATCCCCTATAAAAATAAATTTTAATCATTAAAAAGAAATTAATTTCTTATTCTTATATTAAGCTCATTTATATTCATAATTCAGCAAGTTCAAATAAAAAATTTAAAAGCAAAATAATTGAAAAAATATCATCGAGATAAATATTACTTAAATACAAAAATAATTTATTATCAACTCAACTAAGTCGAAGTGTTTATTCTATAATAACATATAAACAAACATTACAATTAAAATTAAATATATAAACAATTTAGAAATATATAATAAAAAGAGGATTTCTTCTTCTATTATCAATTAAAAGATTCCAAAAACAGAAGTTTTATACAAAATGTACTGTCTTAAATTTATCTATTTATTGTAAAAATGATTTTATAATATCTATATATAATTCAGATTCATATGTTTTAATCTGTTGTTTCATAATTTAATAATAGTAGACACTTTTATCTCAATGTTCAAATTCAGATTTATGATTTATAATAGGAAATTAATAATTTTAATCAAAAGATTAATATATTAAAAAGTATTCGTAAGGATGAAACGCTGGTGAAGATAGAGCACTCACTTAAACTGTAAGTTTCAAAAAGAGAATAATCTTTAATTTTTATTTTTTAGTGGTCCTACCTAGTAAGATAACAAGTGCTTCGCAGTGTGACACAAAGAGAGGACTTAGAAGACTTTGAAATTTATTAGGATGAAGATAAGGATGATGATAATAAAGATTAATCGCTTTGTTAGATATTTCCATTTTTTATTCGTAAAATAAGTATTCTGATTAACTTTTATAATAATTTTTAATTCACTAAATTCTCCAAATTATGAATTATGATTATCTTAAAAATGTGAAAATTTAATGATTTTTAATTACTTTGTGAGTAATGATTTTCCAAAAACAAAAATAAATTTCCTAAAGTTAATATCACTATCTTTTGGCAAAAGAAGTTTGTCTTCAATGTGAAATCATTTTTATAAAATTTATACATGCAAAAAACTGTTGGTATTTATAAAAAAATATTGTATAATATGCCAAAAGTTATGTTTAAAATTGAGAGACGAAAAAAATTAAATTAATTTAAAAAGAGAAATTAGTATATTTCTTATGTAAATAATCCAAGATAAACTTGCCCATATAACTAACTCGTACGGAAACATGAAAAAGAATAAATATGCATAATTTACTTTTCTCTTTTAAGAATGATTAAATTGACACTAATATTATTGCTCTTAGCATAATAAAAGCATGATAAAAAGGTAAGTTTCTAAGAATAGTTTACAAAAAGAGTTTGGAGTTACTGGTCAAATGAATACTATGAAATTACTCTAGAAAGATGAGAGATTCTATCCAAACTATCAGAACTTTAATGGATAGAGATGCAGAATATGTGATAATAACAAGTAAATCTTAGCATCTAAAATCAATAAAATCAAGATTTAGAGCTCAACAAAACAATTCCTGTAATTGCAAAAAGTTGTATAGATACTTCTCTCTAAACCTACCTAATTAAGATGACTATTTTTTGAAAAATAAAATATCAAGTATTATTAATTCTCTCACAATTATTATCCTTTAAACCACCTCCAAGAGATAATAAATTTTAAATTGAGTTTACTAATGAGTGTAAAATAATAACACAAGCAAAGGTTAAAGAACGCAGTTACTTAATCAAGCTAGATGCTGTTCTTTTTTGCCAAGGATAAAATTTTCTTTCAGACTTCAAATCTTTGAAGTGACACTCAAAGATTTGTTAATCGGACAAAAGAGTTACAAGTAGCTTGATATAATTGTAACTTTAATCTTTTAAGGTAAATATGATTTCTAAGTAAAACTTTGCTCTGAGAGATATGAAGCCTATTAATATATTAGATGAACTTTTTATCTTTTTAAGTGACAATAATTGACTTCAACCATGCTTTCAGGACGGAAATGTCGAAGCTTGAGGGTGTTACAGTCTATTATCCAAAAATAGATGACAGAAGGGATGAGGAATTACAATTGGGATGCGAGGGCTCTGCCACCTATAAAATAGAGTCGATATATTTCTCAACGATTTCTACTCTACAAGATACGAAATGGACATAAAGTAAAGAATAAAAAAATTTATAGATAAGTCCGAGACTATCTCAATCTGTGAAATAAATCATTGAGTCAATAATTTTAAATCCAAAAACATGAGCAGAGATATTAAGTAATCAGATAAAGTAGTTGATGAGAAAAAAAAATGTAGCTTTTACCGCACAATCCTAACTTTGCCATGAGTGATTAAAATATATGTCGACAATCTAATTTACATTCGAAATTCTTTTCAACAACAATCCATAAAATATTAAACTTCCCTACAATTTAAAACACTTAAATACCTCATTAGGAGTTTTGCCGTTTTTATTGCGATAGAGACCATTTTTTTGACCATTACATAAATTAACAAAAGTTAATTCCTTAGCCTTCTTAAAGTTTTAAATTTAAGAAATATTTTACTAAATGTATCCAGTCAGTCTTTACAATTATAAATCTTCTAAGTATTTAAAATATGATTCTAATTATTAATAATAAAACAAATTATATTATAAAATAAGAAAATAATAATTAATTAATATATTAAAAAAAATAATTATTCTGCATTTAATATCAATGTTAATTTTTTTAATTACTAAATTCAAAAAACATTCTAAATATTTATTTATTTTTCAATTTGTTTTTTCTAGTTAATATATTATTAATCGATCTACCTCCTAAAGAGCGGTTTATATATTTCAAAATATAATATTCAGTGTTATTAATTGCTTATATATTCAGTAAGCACACTTTGAGCACAAGAGAGACAAAATATATATTGAAAAAAGATTAATTGATGTATCTATAATTTTAGAAGCACACATTGGAGATTGGAACTCATTCAGTAGTTACAGGTCTTGCCACATAAGAGATGTAGCTAAGGTGATAAATACTCAGGAGAACCAATATTAACTTTTTATTTCATTTAAGATGAAAAACTATAGAAGGTACATACTTCTTAAGAAATATTGCTATATTTAGTTAATAATGGAAAATATATGTGAATACTTACATATATTACTGATTTTATATAATTGAGCTCTATAATTAGGTTTTGATTTATTTATTTAATTCCTCTTGCCTTAAATTTTCCATTACTACAAAAATATAATATTCCATATTTAAAGGTTAAGAAAACTTGTTGTCTCTTTATTATTCTTGCACTGTTACTTTACTGATATTTTATTACTCATAATCTTATTGAATAATAATTCAATAAAATATCTATATATTGAAATTTGATTTCATATTAATAATTTGAATCATGAATTATTTATGATTTTTTTGGAAATAAAGTGAATTTTATTTTATAAGTGATTAAAAATAAACAAAAATGAAAAAATGTCTGATCAAAAGGTGCAGTGTCATTTAATTTTAATGTAAGTTACAAAAAACATATCTAACTATTTATTTTTATAGAGGTTGCACCTGGTAAGACTGAGGGCATCAACGAAGAGGGAGTTCAAGAATTCACATAGAGAAGGGCAATTGCATATGAATCTAAGCGATAAAGACGATGAAGATAAGGATGAACAGGAAGATGAAAAGTCGTATTAGATTTACTAATTCTATTACCACTATTACTATTATTACTAATTTATTTTAGTTTAAATATCAACTTATTTCAAAAAAATCTTGATTATACATTTTAATAAAATAATAAGTAAAAATAAATTTATCTTCAAATAAGAAAATATCGCATTTAACAAGATACTAATTAATTTCATGCCTTATATAGTAAATATAAAATAATTAATAAAATGTGTTGAAATTTTAATTCTTAAGTTCATTAGTATAAAATATTTCTGCCCATATTACTACAACTGAAAGATATTTACATATTGTAATTAATTCAAATATGTAGATTTCTGATGTTTTTAACCTGCTAAACTAGTAGCTGGCTAAGTGTGCCAAATTCATAAAATACTTTATATCTTAACTTATTTTTGAAAAATTAAAGCTATTCCCGATTTTATATACTCATGCTCAATCAACTAATGGAAAAGAACAATTTTTCTATATGCTCATTTAAAGCTTTATAGCAGGAAAATGAGGTTTGTACGAAAGTTCATGTATGATTTATATTCAAAAATATACTATTAATTAAGTAAAATTAATAATTATAAGTTCTTAATAATTTTATTATTTTAATATTAAACTTTTCAATTGTACGTTATCTAACTATTAAATAAAATTTTAGTTATTTAGTAGTAAATTTAATTTTACAAAGCTATATTCTTGATATTTGATTATTAAATTTTACTATTATCTTAACGACTTTAAAATGTGTTTTTAGCATCATCCTGTTAGTTTATTCCAAAATTAAATCCTTTAATCAAATTGCATTTTTAATCATTAATATTTGTAGATAAATCTCTATTATTACGATATAATTAATAGGTATGTGAAGATCATTATAAGATTTAAACTTTCCATAAAAATTGTAAAGTAATTATATTATAATGATTACTTAAGCAAACTTAGTATATTGATTTGTATCTTAAATTTATTCTACATCTACAGACACATCTAGATTAATAAATTATTTTTTTCATAGTAATAATTTTTCAAATATTTTTTGTAATTAGTAAATATCTGTTGTAGAAATTTATTCGATTTGGAAAAATAAGTTAATACTTACTTAATATATAATCGAATTTGTGGTAGTTAACTTTCTAAAAGCTATAAATTTGGTACTAGTTCGATTAAGAATTCAAAATTAACTGGACTTTACTATTGGCGGAACCCCTCTATCGCATCCCTGAAGCGAGTTAACTAGATTTCAATTTTGGATAATTTGTTTAGTTGACTATAATGCTTAAATTAAAGTCGATTTATCTCGCTCCAGGATTCAAAAGAGGGGCTCAGCCAAAAGTAAAGTCCAGCTAATTTTGAATTCTCTATCGAACAAGAACCATATTTTATAGGTTATTTTAAAGTTACTACCATAAATTCGATTATAAATTAATTTATTTAACCAAATCGAATGTATTTCTACAATAGTGAGATTGGTATTACTAGTTATTAATAGCTACATAAGTCTATTATAAATTCTCTTTCGATTTATTAATAAACCTTTTGAGTAGATAGAAATCTTTTTCTAAATTATATCTATCTACATTCCAAATATGAAAGCATTATAAACGAGAAAAGAAAAATATGGATTGAACTATAGGCTAATATCCTATAATTATTAATAATGATATTGTAAGTTATTGAAAATTTAATTTATCATATGAAGAGCTTCATTTCATAATCTAGTGAGTATGTATCTAAAAAACGGATAAAAGCCAAAAATAACATATAGAATTTTAAAATTTATAAGATAAAAATTGAAGTATAATTTAAAATCATATTAAAAAGGCCATTAAAAACACCAAAATCCCTTAATGAGGTTTATAAGTGCTTGATTTGTTAGGAATTTGTAAGGGGTTGAGGTTATTAATCAAATGCTTGGAAAAAATTACGAGCTTTTGGGGTATATTAATGATGAAGAGTATATAGATTTAGTGTTTAAACTGCGTTATGGATGTGATATATACGTACTCGATTATAAGTCAATTGCACTGCTCTTAAAGCGAAGTCCATCAACTGTTCGCTCCCTCTGCTTTATAGCAGTATAACTAAAACAATTAGCTAAAATAGCTTATTTTGGGTGAAATAATTAAGTAAATCAACTTTACTCATTTCTTTTTAATTATATTAATTTATTTATATTTTTAGGTACTCTACCGTATTTAGCCTGTTTTGCGGTAGAGTACCTTAATTATATTAATTATTGATTTATTTAAAATTAAATGCTTTAGATAAGTAAGAAATTTAGTTTTCCGAAAAAGTAATATATATTATAACATAAAAATAAAAAGAAGAAAAAAATAATATGTTGAATATCGAGAAAATCTATTCAAGAAAGTACATCGAAATAGAAAATATTAAGTAATAATTATATTTAATTTTAAGAACAAATTATATATTACTTTTTCGGAAAACTAAATTTCATACTTATCTAAAGCATTTAATTTTAAATAAATCAATAATTAATATAATTAAGGTACTCTACCGCAAAACAGGCTAAATGCGGTAGAGTACCTAAAAATATAAATAAATTAATATAATTTTATAAGAAATGACTATAGTTGATTTACTAAATTATTTCACCCAAAATAAGCTATTTTAGCTTAATAATAGCTGAATTCTAAGCCTTAGAGGAAGTCAAAGTTTCTATAGAAGCATGTTGCTATCTAATCAATGAAAAGAATTAAAGTGTTGGGCTCACTTTACTTTCGACCAACGAGCTACTATATTTCACCGCCAGTTCCCTGAGTTGAAGATCTCTGTATAGTCTGTTGCAAACATTTATAAACGAAATGGTATCTCTTAAAAAGTTGATAATCGTGTCAAGAGAGTAATTGATTTCACTCTGCAATTTTACAACAATAACCTAAATTATATTTATAATTAAATGCAGAGTGTCTGATAGAATAATATTAAGTTTATTCATGGTGAGGAGGCTGTGTTTACCTTCAACGCTCTCATCTAGAAGTCTTGGTATAAGAGGCATAGTAATATAGAAGTATATGATTAGAAAGTCAAGGTATAAACAATGCCAATTCTTGGAGGTATTAGCGAGGATGCTGGTTTGGAAACTTATGTTATTAATCCTCGCTCTATTATGAAAGAGCAGTATATAAAGTTTTTAGAACAGCTTAGAAAGAAGTACCCTGAATAAGAGATTTTACTGTTTGTTGATAATCTTTCTGTTCATAAGACTAAAGAAACAAGGAAGAGTTATGAACAACTTAGAATAACGCCAGTGTTTAACGTACCTTACAGTCCATAGTTTATTTTAATTGAGTTCTACTGGGGTATATTAAAAGGTCATTACAAGAAACTGCTGCTATACCACTTGATGCATGACCTACCTATCGATACTTTTGACTTCATTAAAAGTTCAGCGATGAGGGTAGATAATTAATTGGCTTAAAAGTGTGTTAAAGAGTGGAGAGTGAATGAATATAAATAAGTTTTGTATTTAAGTTAATGAATATTTAAGTCACATTTAAAACTTTTTCGAGGAAGCTGGCTTCTCTTTCTTTTCTTCTTCCTGTTGCTTCCCTCCTCCAAGGTTTTTTCTCTTACTGCCAGCTCCAGCATCTATGTTCATTGACTCTGGCGGCTAAATATTTGAATAAAGTCTCTTGCTAACTTCATACTTTGTCTGCGACTTTCGCTCTCTGTGAAGCTTGCTCTATTCCTTCATCAAGAAGATGCCAGTACCAGATTTTTCTAAAGAGTTAAACTACAAATCTTACTTGAAATATAAGGGTGCTTCTGCAGCTCTGATAGCCAGCTCTCACTTATCTTGATCCCTTGTTTGTCCTTATCTTCTGAAGAGATGCTGTACCTTTTCTTATGAGATTCTTGAATAATTTCTTTCAAGTAATCTCCTTTGATAGTTGCAAGTATACCAAAGAAATAGTTTCTTTCAGGTAGTTTATTTGACAACTACTACTTAGTAAGCAGGTACTGCGAAACCTCTGAGTCATTCATAGTATCATCAAATAAGTTAGTCACTGAGATTTCTGGATAGTTTGGAATCTCTGCAAACTTTACATCTTAAGTTTTCAATGCTTTCTTCTCTTCGTAGAGTATTGCTCTTAGAAATGATATTTTAGTACCTTCCATCGTTGGCAAGAACAAACCAACTACATAATAAAGTTTAGCAACTATGAGTTTATTACCTTGCTGCACCAGGTAGCGATGCAAATCCTCCTAGCTTCTAAATCTTTGAATCAATTCTTGTGCTTGCACTCTTTTCATTACATCATTCATTGACTCCATCTTGTTTACAGATCTAAGAAATGATATTCAATTTAAGTTTATTGATTTCAATTATATACCTCTGTAAAACTTACTATTAAATATGGGCATCCTATAGGAGGCCAACCTCTAAGTAGGATATGGAGAATGATTTGAGAACTGGTTTCAAACTTGAGAGATTGATCAATTTCTACTGTTAAAGTTCCATAATTTAAATCTAAATTGGTACGTACTTAACAAGGAGCAGCTCCTAAAATGCTAGTACTTAATTAGGAGCTTCAATTAAAACTAGTGCTTAATTATGAGCACCCCAATTTTCATCATAAATTCACAAAATACCTCCTAAAATAGTACGAACTTAATTAGGTGTACCTCCTAAATCGGTACGCGCTATAATCAACTTATTATTTAAAGTTAGAATGGTTACTTTCTCACACAGATTTCGAGCTGGATCGTCTCTTAGCACTCATATTTCTTCTCTAATACTCAAAAACCTTCCCTTGAAACTTGTAGGCTAGCAAAGCTCTCAGTTAAGAGGCAGTTTTATAATTTTAAACTCGAATTTAAATATGAGCGCTAACATTCAAAGAAAAACAACAGCACTTCCATCAAACTAAATGAGACTTACCTTTGGCAGCAATAAAAAGTGTGATAGCTGTGAGATGAACTCTCATAAAGAACTACCAGAGCTATCACTTGAGGTCTCTGTTATTAAAATAAAAATTAATAATATAAAATAAATGGCAAACAAGTGTGTGGGAGACAGAGAGTAAGAGAAAGATATTAATGAAATTCTTATACAAACTTAAGAATTTGAAGTCTATTTTTGTGAGCTATGTGAGAGAGATTTTGCTATTAAATCAAGCTGGTACAGAAATAAGAAGGAGCATAGAGAAGGCAAGCCCTCATTATACTTAAAGCATGATAAAAAAGATGGAAAGTATGACTGCTTTGAGTGCCATAAGCAATACTCTCATAGAAGAGACTTGAAGAAGCATCTATTAAATTCTCACAAGAAAGATATAGAAGTTGAGAATCATGCAGTTGAGCTGAAGCTTCTAAACAAAAGAAAAGCGAGGGAATATTCAAAGGTCGTAGTACCTGAATAAGCTAGAGAGTTAGAGTACGTTAAGAAGGCACGCAACCAACTGACCTCTGAAATAACAAAAATTATGATCAAGATTCAATATAAGAAAATATCAGTTCTTGCTTAAATTGACCTAGATACTTTTCTTTAAAGCTACCTTATATTAGAAGACTCCTTTAATAAAAAAGGTATCAATGATCATCAATACGCATACAAGGTGTATCCCTTCAACTATCTCTTAAGTGATAATAAATATTAGATGGATTTACAAATGAGTATCAAGTACTCACTCAAGCAAAGTTTAAAGAGTGTAGTTACTTAATCAAGCTAGATGCTGTTCTACTTGCCAAAAATCATGTTGCTTTCAGACTCCCACTCTATGAAATGACCCTAGAGGATTTCATAAGAGATCAAGGGAATCATAAGTAACAGGATAAAATAGCAACTTAGACCATACAAGGTATTAATGAGCTTCAAAAGTTAGGGTTTGTTCACAGAGATTTGAAGCCAGAAAATATATTGATAAACTTTCACCAGTAAGAGTAGCAATAATCAATTTCAACAGAGCCTTAAGAGTGGAAGTATCAAGGCTTGGAACTGAAAGGGAACCTCCAGGCTATTATTCAGAAAGAGAAGACTGATGAGATGGTGACTAAAAGTGGGATGCATGGGCTTGAGCAGCAATAATAATCGAGTGCGATATGCCTCGCAACGATTACAACTCAACAAGGTGAGAGAAAGATGCTAAGCAAGGATAAAGCAATTTATAGAAAGAAACAGAGTCTCTCAATCAATGAAGCAAATGGTAGAGTCAATAATAATAAAACCAAACTTAAGATCAGACATATCAATAGAGTAGATAGAGTTTTGGTTAAGTAAGATAAAATTCAGGCCTCTCCCACATGATCCAAAAGTGCATTTTGAGTGATTAAATTAAATATATTTACTATAAATTTCAAATTAAAGCCTATTAATAACGCCAATTCCTAACAAATTCCTACAAATCAAAGCGTTTATAAACATGCTTATGGGGTTTTGGGGTTTTGATTCCTACAATAATATTCATTAAGTTTAAATCAAATTCATAGAAAACTTGCAAGTCTTCTACTAATTCTAATTAGACCAAAACTTTACCCTACAAATCAAATTACTAAAACATCTAAATAAAGGTTTTTGGGGGTTTATTATTGCTTTAACTCTAAGCTAGCATATATTATAAGCGAACAGATAATAGACTAAACTTTAGACCAGCGAACTAATCTTCTAGATCATTATTAAATTAATTTATTCATTGTATACATCACATCAATATGCCAATTTAAACACCAAATATTTATTCTCTTCATTATATAATGATCCCAAAATGTAATTTTAATCTCGTATTTAATTATTAATCCCACTAATAAACATTTATTTCATATGAAAAAATTATAAACCTCATTAAGGGTTTTAGGCTTTTGATCATTGGTTAGATCTTTCAAGCTATAACCGACAGTTAATTAAAATAATAATTTTTTTTTAAAAAAAAAATAAATTAGTTACAACTTAAGTAAATTATATAAAATTGTCAGAAAGTTTTAAAGTCACAATATTAACTGTCCCATAAATAGTATAATCCTATAAAAGTTTTGAATTATATGTTCAACCCATAGATGATTAACAAAAAATAAATCACAAAATTCGTCAAATAAAAAATAGATTTTAAATAAAAAATAAATTAATTTTGATTAAGTAAAATAAATATCTGTAACTCATTGTTAATATTACAACGAAATCATTTTCATAATCTCCTATCACCAAAGGCAAATTATATTTTTTATTTTTATAATTCTGATAAATAATGAAAATAGGCTTAGTTGCTTTTCGGACAAACATTCAGATTAACTGTAGAAATATAAAAGTGATAAAATTTGTAAATTACAGATTTGACTTTTGCAAGTTGCTGATACAAGGAATATAATTAGAAAAATTCATTACATTAATAGATATTTTTTTATTTTTGATTGTTTATATTTAATAGATTAGTATTTTTCATAAATATTTTACAAATTTTTAGGGAAGTTTCCTCACTCATACATAAAATTATAAAATATTAATATCTTTCTAATAATATTTCGACCTTGATAAAGATTTCAATTTGATGAAAATTACATTAATTATTTATAAAAAACTTTTAGATCAACATTGTTTTAAATATATAATTAGACAATGAATAAATTTAAACCTTGAAAATTGTATATTAGAAAATTTTGTTTATTATATGGTTATAGAAATTGAAATTGGAATTTATAGGTTCTAATATTTTAATTGTCAAATCATATAAATTTGAATGTTTGGTGAGGAAAATACTTCCCCCACACTTCTAACCATTCTATCTCGAAAATATTCCTTATCATTGCAAGAATACTTTTGATTTGGGAAAATAATTAATTATTAATTAACAAATAATTATAAATTGTGCAGTTAAATTTCTGGAATACTATACAATATTGTCATTGTTTAAAAGAGATTAAAAAATTAGCTGGAAAAAAATAATGACGGTACCCCTCTATCGCATCCCTGGTAAGGTCGCCAGGATTTATTAAAAATAACTTAAGCTTTTAAGTCGATGTTTAGTGGAAATTAAAATTTATTTATATTTTATTCATTAATATAATTTTAAATTTTTATTGATTATTTATTAAAAATATTTACTTAAAACAGTAATTTATTTGAATTCTTATAAAAATTCTTAAACATATAAAAGAGAATTATATATTAAAAAAGATTTAAATCAATTTATTTGTTTGCTAAAATGTATGCGATAATATATTGTAGGAATACATTCGATATTGGGAAATTAATTATAATTAAATTAATAATAAATCAAAATCGTGGCAGTTAAAGTTGGCCAATTCAAACGATCTTGAGCTCATTCGATAGAGAATTCAAAATTAGCTGGACTTTATTATTGGCGTTCTTATTTTATTGCATCGAGGGAGCGAGATAACTTTAGTTTAATTAAATGCCTCTATAATCATTAAATTATACACTCACATTAAAGTCGAGTTATCTCGCTCCAGGAATGATATAAAATAGTACCGCCAATAATAAAGTCCAGCTAATTTTGAATTCTATATCGAATGAGCCCAAGATCGTTTAAATTGGCCAACTTTAACTGCCACGATTTTTATTTATTATTAATTTAATTATAATTAATTTCCCAATTTCGAATGTATTCCTACAATATTCAATTTTAAATTAAATTAAATTATTATTTAAATATAAATATTTAAATAAAATTGAAAATATCTATAAAAATTCTAAAAATAAAATTATTTTATTGAGCAAGAATATTGTTTTTATAGAGTAAATATTTAATAAATTTCTTTTTCGAATAAGTTTTGAAACCTTAATGATTTATAAGTCAATTAGTTCAATCTATATTCATTACAGAGTAAATATAATTTTTATTCAAAAATTTGACAAAAAATTTAATTGATTAAAATAAAAGTAATTATTAATAGAAGCCATGCGAACATAAAACAATTTAAAACAACATATAATAAGATTAATATATTATAATTGATATATTTATAAATACTGATATAAACATTAAATTTTGTACAATTTACAAATTCAAAAAATATCTTTAATGTTTCTTTATTTACTATAGTCTTTTTTCATATTCATATATTTCTTATCGATCTACCTCCTGAAGAGTGGTAATTATTTTATTTATAACTTAATAATTTAAAATTCATAATTTGTGGATAAGTAAACTTTTTATTTCTTTATTAATCTTACTCTTCTATACCATTGTTATTTTAGAATTCATAATCTTCATAATTTAAAAAAAAATATAAGAAAAACTATTTCACTCTTTATTTGTATAATTAATTTATCATTAAATGAAATATAAAAATACTCCTAATTAATGTTCTTTTTCGTCATATTGGAAAACACATTTAGAATAAAAATATTAAGTATTATTATCAATCTTTGAAATTAAAACTACTTACTAAAATTGACTTTAATAATATTCATAATTCATTATGCATATAAATATGTCCAGATCACCAGGAACGACTAAATATAAAATAGTTAAACATCAATTGCTAGTATATGAGATATACTCAATTATTTATTAAAATTTATGTTTAATGAATAATAGTTTAAATATCAGTAATAGGTGTAAGCAAATTAGCAGATTTATCTTAGCTACTTCTTTGGTAAAAACCCCCCTCAAAAGAGTGCCCTGTCCGCATAAATTATAGGAAAAGTTATTTTATATTTATAATCTCCATGGAAATTTTACATAATAAAACTATTTTAGAGCTTTTTACATAGCATTTTCCAATATTTATATTTTAAATTATTATATAATTAAATTAATCTTAATGACTTTAAAATGTGTTATTAGTTTAATTTTCTGCCTACATTTCATAACTAAATCCTTGAACCAAATTAATTTTTTAATCGTTCCTATCTTTAGATAAAGAAGTATTTTCAATATATAACAAATCTGCCCTCTCCAATTAATTCACCTTGAATTTTTCATAAACAATATTTGTTCTATCCAAGATACACCTCAACACTCCCCTATCATACACCCTCCCCAAAACCCAACACTGACTTCCCTTCTCCTCACCACTTCAAAAAATATTTAATTTTAAAAGTAAAATATGATTTCACTACTATTTCGAATATCGAATGGAAATATTTAAGAGATTTAAATTATTAAAAATATTAGTTTTAACGAGCATTGTAAAATTTAAATATTCAATAATTATTAATGATTTTAGTATTATATAACCTAAAATATCATGAATGATCTAGATAGAAGACAAGAATTAAAAATTTAGGGAGAAAAATCCTTCACAAGAAGGAAATTTCTTGTTTTATAAATTTTTAATTATAATTTCATGAATTTTATATATAAATTTATTTTATCTTGATAATTGTTTATGTGACTCATAATACATTATTTACTATTTTCAAAAGTTCAAGCAAAGCTATTAATTAGTATATTATTTTTATAAAATTTTATATAAACTTTACTAGGAATTTTATAAAATTAGCCATTTACAATAAATTTAAGGTGTAAAATTAACATTTAAAGAGACAAAGATTAAATATCTCACAGATTCATGAAAGTTATTTTACAGATAGTTGTTATTTTTAGAATAAGAACTAAAAAGATATAAAAACTACTTGTCAGGAAACTTCCTAAATCTTTTTTTTATGAAATATGGCATTTTAGGGGGTGGGGAGTGCGGAGGGGGTTATCTCGATAGGAACAAATATTTATATCCATTATTTTTTTAATTAATTAACAAACTTTGGCTATTTACCTATAACTTAGTTTTATTGTACTTCAATAGACACATCAAGACATTTAAAATTGCCAATTAATAGATTCTTATTAATAAATAAAAAAAGAAATAAGAATTTATGTGACATGAATTTTTAGTAACTAATGACTTTTATTTTGACATCGAATTGTTTAATAACTTTTTAATTATTGAGATATAACTAGCTAATTTCCTCTTCTAAATATTAATTTGCATTCCAAATATGAAAATAAAATTAACGAGTAAGAATAATAATGATTAAGCCATTGGCATATATCCTATAACTACTTTATTAATTTTTAAAATATAATTTAATTAATGATATGTTCAGCTTCATTTCATAATCTAATGTGTATGTGTCTAAAAACGGGTAAAAGCCATTAATAACAGATAGAATATAAACATGTATATTTAAAATGCAATTTATTTAATAAAAAATAATTAAAAAGGTAAATTAAAAAAACTAATTATAATTAAATAAAGTAATTATAATATGTAAATGCACAGCTCATTAAATATCTCAAGTATATTTCTCTTATTATCAATAAATGGCTTCATTTGTATCAAATAAATAATCAATATGAGTGAGGTAATCATGACGAAGTTAATCTATATCCCTTAAGAGTAATCAAAGTGAACTAACACAAGTCCATAAACTAATTTTACAATAAAAATATGTAAATTTTTATATTTTCTTATATTAATTTCCTTGCTATTTTAATACTTGTGAGTTATTTACAATTCTATTTAAGTTCTTCATTGAATGGGCTTAATCTTTCTTTGAAAAAATGTGACCTTTTCTTTTATATTATAAATATATTATATAAATAATGTTTCTTATTATTGTAAAACGTCTTAAAATGATTTCTATCATTTTATTTTAGACATTTTTATTAATTAATTTTCTTCCAATTTAATAAAAATTAAAAAATTTACTATAATTAACAATATTACATGAATTGAATAAAAACTGATGAATGGAAGCAAAATACATGAAATCTAAAAGATATAAAAATTAAATATAAATAAATAAGACAAGGGCCATAATTGATCCAGTTATGTCACCAAAATAATTTGTAGTAAGCTGTAAAATGAAATTATTTAAACATGATATACTTTAGTAATATTGATTGATGAACAAATCAAAAGCTCCAAATATGATTTAAAAGTTAAAAATCATTTACTTAAATTTATAACAATATAATTTGATGATTCTATGCAAAATCTAATTATAGCTCCCAGATATAAGTTTGAGTTAAGTTTTTATCTAAACTTAATGAATCTAAACAAATTTATTTATGAATCGAGATCTTACTAAGGGACTTTAATTCCTAATAAATTTTTAAAAATACCCCTGTTTTAGTTAATTTTAATAAAACTTTAAGTGAAATCAATTAAGAGAATCTTTCGTAAATTGTAATATTATCAAAATACAATTGAATTGGGAAATTAAGATAAATTAATTAAGAATTCGTATTTTAAATATATTAACTGCCACTAAATACATTAGCTTGTAGATCAAATTTGAGAGTGGACACTTATAGTTATGTT
Organism: Oxytricha trifallax; assembly: GCA_000711775.1. Taxonomy (NCBI): domain Eukaryota; phylum Ciliophora; class Spirotrichea; order Sporadotrichida; family Oxytrichidae; genus Oxytricha; species Oxytricha trifallax. Next base: position 190,736 of record ARYC01017211.1, read on the forward strand.
ACTGAGATCACACCGTTTTATTAATATCTCATGCTCTTAAGAATATAGGTACTGATCTGTGACTTGACCGATTTGATCGATTTGACCTATTTGACAGTATACTCTTTAAGGTCAAATGAGTCAACTTAATTAGTCTAATTAAATTAATTATATATACTAATACTGAAATTTGACCGATTTGACCGGTTTGACCGATTTGACCGTATACTGTTTTTGGTCAAATGAGTCAAATAAGTGAACTTAAGTATTTAATTATATTAAAAGATTTAAATATTATAATTACTGCTAAAATGAAAAGATTGCAAGAGGGGAGTGGATACTCCACAGAAGTAAAGAATGGGGATGTCTCTTTAGAATATGTAGACAGCGTAGTCGTAATAACTACTAACTATTTGCCATTAGAAAAACTTCAGAAGATCGATAGAGAGGCATTTGAGGCCAGGTGCCATTTGATTGACCTAAGTAATGTCTGGAAGAGCTCAGAGAACAAGTTGCCCTTCGATGCCGCAGACTTGGCTAAGTACATGCTGACACGGTTAGAAGAAGAGGGCGCCGTACCACAACACTCCCAGGAGACGAAGGTGAGCAGAGAACTGAGCGGGATGCCTGAAGATGAACTGAACAATGATCTTTGCACGGAGAACTCGTAGCAGTGAGGAAATGCTGTTTGTCATTATTATGTTTCATATATTTAAATCTTTTAATATAATTAAATACTTAAGTTCACTTATTTGACTCATTTGACCAAAAACAGTATACGGTCAAATCGGTCAAACCGGTCAAATCGGTCAAATCTCAGTATATGAATATTTAATTAATTTAATTAGATTAATTAAGTTGACTCATTGACCAAAAAGAGTATACGGTCAAATCGATCAAATCGATCAAATCGGTCAAATCACAGATCAGAACCGAAAATCTTAAGAGCATGAAATATCAAAAAAACGATGTGATCACAGTAACATAACGGTAAAGGTCCACTCTCAAATTTGATCTACAAGCTAATGTATTTAGTGGCAGTTAATATATTTAAAATACGAATTCTTAATTAATTTATCTTAATTTCCCAATTCAATTGTATTTTGATAATAATCACCAAAAGAGAAAAAAAGTAGAATATTATCCCCAGATTTTTAATTACATTAACTGAAGTATAACCAAGAGCTTCAAAATATGGATTGTGAGCATATTCTTAATATTCAAATTCCTAATCCTTAAAGAGTATTTAATCAAATTTATCAGTAGATAAATTTAAATAATAATTGCTAAGTCTACTATAGCCACCGAAAAAGATTCTTTCTGGGTTGAATTATAAAATATTTTTTAGGATAATTTTTGGAATGATCCCATATATACAGGAGTTTAAGTCTAACCACAACCCCAAATATATTATATATGTTAAAATGAAGCTGTGCTTAAAAAATTAAAAAATAAATATAAGCCAATCCTTTATTCGGCGAGACTATCTGACAATATTTTTTCCTACTCAAGCTAAATTTGGAGCTGATTTGGCAGCACTTTAATGCTTAATTTTCCCTTCTATCATAAAAATAAAAGCTTTTAAAATTTATAGTTGTAAATATTTAAAGTTTCTGAAGATAATTTCAATTTTATCAAGGAAGTTGTTTATGAAAAAAAATTATTTTTAATTCTTTATTTTTTAGAAATAATGAGTCTTGGAACACAATTCTATTCATTTCAAACATACTAAGGATGTAGACGGTTAGCATTTTTATTTAAAAATGAATGTTAAAAATATGTTGATACTAACTATTAAACATTAGTAGATATGAATTAAAAGCTATAATTATACAAGTTAAAAGCAAAATATTCAATACCTTGAAACATCTATAATAAAACCATAGAAGTTCTAAATATTAACTGGAGTACTTATACTCATGAGTGGTAAATGAGTTAGAATTTAAAAGCTTCCTATCATATCCCAAAGGTACTGCAAATTTATAGGAATAGTGTCATAATTTTTATAAATATGCAAATAAAAAAATTTAGTAATCTAAATATTGTCATTAAATTGAATTACAATGACTCACCCAAAAAAAACTTTACGAACTATAAGAGTATGAACTTCAAAATTAAATTTTACAAAAGCAAATTAATCACTAAATTAGAACCCATCAGACTTGATATAGTAAATGAAGATGATTAACCAACTTAATTTAAAGATTGTAGCAAGCTTTCTTAATTATATAAATCAAAAATTTAATATTTTCTGAGATTTGAATAGGTATTTCTTTCTATATTTCATATTTTTAGTCCATAGTCACAGTTAGGTCACTATTTTGATACAAATAATTTTGGGGAGAAGTTTCATTTATAAAATTTTAGTTTTCTACTTATAACTGAAGTATCCTGAAGCAAGCATAAAGTTGTACATGTATATAACTTTTTTTTCAAATTTTAAGGATTAAATATAGTTGCCAATCAACAAAGTAGAGATTTTAACTAACAATCGAGAGCACTTATTTTAATTATAGAACTTTCCTCTTTATTTTAATGCTATAAAAAATACAATAAAAAATTATGTATTTTAGTTTACAGTCTAACATTCAAATATGCAAAGGATAATTTTAAGTCTAGAAAATAAAATTTATAAAGTATATATTTTAACTAAGTTAGGGAATCACTCGATAAATATTATAAAATAGGAAAAGAACTTTTGTGGAGGATTGAAGTGAAAAAACTGCACAGTTTCAATAATCTCTTCCCTAAATTTTCTTTAAACTTTATGCTGACTTTATCCAAAACCTATATAAGTTTTAATAAAAACCTTTTAAGCGTTACACTTGTTGAAGATATTGTTTACAAATCTAAGAAATTAAGTTGAAGGATTAAATACTATCCATTAAGACTTTTAATGGTAAAATCCCATAGATCAATTAAGACACGAGGATAGGAGTTAAGAAGAATAAAATTAAAAACTATTTATAATTGACTGAAATTAAATATAATTAGGCTAAAATCAAATTTACATACCCTGATTGGATTATTTAATAAGGACAATTAATCGAGCCTATAGTTTTAATAATTAGGCCAAACATTAAAATTATACGCCAATAATAATTAACTTTTAATTTGATTATTCTTAACTCCTATTCTCATGTCTTAAATGATCTATGGGGTTTTATATTAGCATGTTTAGGATTCACCGTATCTCCTTAAAACACTTAATTAAAGGGAATTATTCATGACTTGTAGTGTATTATTCCATTCTTTCATTTATATTATTTAATTTTAAAGCTCAATTAATAATAAAAAATAATTTGCTAGGAAAATTTTACTATAACCTATCCAGTATTTGTAATTTTAGTAATCTTAGCTGTAATTTTCAAATTTTAATTATTTCTCTAAGATTTTGAAATTTATTGAGCAAGATCTCTTTCTTCTTGAATGTACTTATTAATCAATGTTTAAGGATTGCTTTCTTGCTCATTTTTTATAAAATAATATATAGAAAATTGTAAGTAAATTAAGTTAATAAAAAAAATGTCTTTAATTTCTGAATAATAAATCTTAATTTAAGTTAATTAAATTTTTAATGATAAATAGTGTTTACAAAAACATTTGATACAATTCTTAATATGTAAAAAAATTTTAAAATAACTTATCACTAAGTGGATTTTTTACTGAGTATTTTATATCATTTTTTAAATAAATATATCTTAAAATTTACAATAAAACTAAAACTTTTTACCATGCATACATTACAAAGATAAAATATTGTATACATATATTCTTTTATTTAAAATTTTTAAGACAATTTCGTATATAATAATTCATTTTGATTAAATTGTAGAGACTTAGATATTATGATTTTAAAATTGTATGATGAAAAAAGAGGATTTTAATTATTATCAGATATCGTTATTGTTGCACTAAATTATCCATAAATACCAATTGAAGGATTTATTATTAATTTATTATCTGCTAATGTTACAAAACTTGAAGCTTTTCCAGCATTTAAATCACATTATTTATTTAAATTTAATATTCTTTTAAAATACTAATTAAATTTAAATCATAGTAAAATTTAGAATCTTCTTTATCCTTTATACCAGGGAGTTAGTATTTTATTTAGGAACCTACCATTAGATATATATCATGCAGTTATTATTTGAACTCATAAAAAATTGTAATTTTATTGAAAGTTAGGTGTAATAAAATATAAAATTTAACTATGGAGCTGTATTAATGAATTTATCTTGAAACTAAGTTTTTTCATTAATTGTTAAATTCCAAACATAATAACTTTCTAACGTGATGTATTCATTCAATGCATAAAAACTTCGCCAATAGTTTCATAAATGTTTTAATGATATTAAGAGTTTCGAATATTTGGGGCATTTTATTCAAAAATGAGATGAAAATTGCAATTTTTTGGGGATTAATTGTGATTTGTAAAGGTTGTCTGCACAAAATATATTTTCTAATTACTCGAAATTGAAATGTATAAATTACTTAAAAATATAATAATTTATAAGAAATATACCTCTTAGAAATTAATTTTTAATACTTCGCTAAAATTCAAATACATTAATTATTATTGAGCGAGCAAAGATGCGGAGAATGCATTCAAACGGCAAGGGTATGGCTAACAGCAACCACAGCTGGTTAGGTGAGCTACTGCAAGAGTTTAAGAAGGCGAGGGACATGCACCACAGAGTAAAGCTTAACGACGAGTGGCAGTCTAAGCTGGGTTCCAAAGTTGCAGTCTTCAAAAACTCTAATCTTAAGAAAGCTGATGTAGGTTTTGCAATGGGAATTACAGGAAGCGAAGCGAGGGCATTCTACTAAAACAACAAAGACAAAAGTGGAAGTGAAGAAAAAAACAGAAAAGTAAGAACTTTAGCAATTGGAAATGGTGCAAATGATGTCAACATGATTAACACAGCCCTAAGAATGTTGAGCTAAAAGCTTGGGTAAAGCCCCCCCCCAAGATGAATATTGACTCTGCTAAGATGGTCCTAAAGTGGCTTTTTTTGGCGGCAACAGTAGTATTCTCATCAACAAGAATCGCAAGACTGGTAACGAAATGGCGCTCAATAATAATTAATGTATTGTATATTATTAAAGTCTAGAAATTAAATTTTGATCTCTAGATTTTTTAATTTACCTATAGTTACTTACTACTACTACTTCGCTAAAATTCCTGATATCAGTTTAAATAAAGAAAAACAGATGAATATATAATTTAATAAAAAGTTGAATCTTTGCATTCTCAAACAAATTATTTATTTTTTTAAAAAAAAATAAAATTATTGAGATTATTAAAAATGACTTTCAGCAAGACAAGTAAAATTAAATTAACAATAAGAAATTTATAATTAAGTTTCTCTATGATTAAAATTTATAACTTACAAAATATTTTTAATTTAATTAAAAGAGAAAATGCCTTTAATTCAATCTTTTTAAAGAAATGATTTTAATCAAACATATAATTAAATTTAAGACTTTAGAATTTTAATATTTATACACTTTTAGGGATAAGTTATTATTGTAGGATTTTGACAATACTATTTCAATTATTCTTAGATGAGTTTCCTTGACTTTAATAGAATCAATATATATTCAGAATATAATATTTTCACATGCCAAAGTGTTGAAGGAATATTATAATTCTTAAAATTAAAAAACAAATCTGTTAAAGGTTCAAAACTCAACAAACACACAGTTAAGAATAACCTTCTAAGTCGATAGAATGTCTTAATGTCTAAAAATATTTCGATATTCCTGAATCAGAAGCATTATACACTGAGAATTACAAATTTATGTCACAAAAACTTTTGAAGGCAATGAAAGCAGTGATTCTTATAGCTCATGGCTTAAATAGAGGTTTTTGTTTTAAATAAAGTGTCATTTAGAATTAAAAATATAAAAATTGAAATCACTTAATATATTACTATAATTAGTATTTTGCTTTCAGATAATTTGTCATTACTTTTTTTATATAAACAAGTGCTATACATTGAAAAATAATCAAGATGCTTGCAGATTGAAACATTTTAAATTGCTTATAACTACTAAATTTGTAGTTTTTCAGACTTAAATGGAGTGTACAGAGTTGAGATAGACAGCATTTCTATTAGTTAAAGTAAAAATTGCATAAAACAATTGAATTTTCTTTTTTATATTAAATTTAGACATATCTAAATATCTAAGGAAATAATGCTAAGCAAAGAATAAAGAAATAATTCTATAAATATATGAAACTTCTACAAAATAATAAGTATTTCTAAGTAATTAATAATTATTTCTAATCTACTCTCATAAATTTTGACATCAAATTATTAATAATGTACTATTAACTTAAGAAATTTTACTCTGATGCACTTTTTGGTGATTTAATATTTTAATATCACTTTCAAATTTGTAAGAATAAATATTTCTACCATTAAAAATTAAATTTTTCTTCTAACAATAGTATATAAAATCCAAATAATTATTTTATTGTGGGGTTTTGATTTAATTTAATTAATTTTTTTACAAAAAAGTTAAAACTATAATATAATTATAAAAGAATAATTATTATTTAAAATAAATAATAATTCTCCAATGAGACTGTACTTGCTTTCAACTTAATAAGTTCCTGAGATATTACCTGGATTTATTTAGAAACCTTTAAATTCTTGATCATAAAAGATAAGTAATTGTTATTTAAATATAAATATTATAGTTTTTATCATAAACGACAAAATCAGGAGATTTAAGAATTTCTGTTTTTTACGCAAGAAATTTGCACTATTTTATAATAAAATAGTAAATTCTAATTTTAAAATTAATTATTGTATAAGAACTATTACCCACTATAAGTAATCCAATCGTCTCTTAAAAATAAGCTATCTCTAAAGCTAATTATAATTCAATTTATAATTTATTTAAATTAAATAATTAAGCCAATTTTAACTGACTATGGGATATGGTATGATAGTAATTATAAATTTATCATAAATTTTTAATTAAAGTATCTGAAACGTATTTTCGCAGATTAATCCTAATAACCTTAATATTAGAATAAATTTAAATAAAAACAACAAAATTGTATATTTTAATCCATGCTCTATTTCTTTTTATATAAAAAACTTAATGCGAAACTTTTCAAAGAATATTTCTTACTTATGACATCTTTTTGTGTATAAAAATAATTAAGTTTTATTCATTTTAAACGAGAATGAGTCTTTACAAACATAAAAAATGAATTATATGATTTTTATAGATCTCTTCTATTATATAATTATAAATACATAAACATATAAGTAATTAAGTAATTTTAGCATCATTTAATATTTATTATAATATATTTATCATCATTTTCATCGGAGCATATTTAAATGTTAGTACAAATTATTTATTTAACACTATTTTTGAAATTGTTTTTACTTTATTTAATATTAAGTTATTAGTTTAAATAGAAGAATAGATAATTAAGAATCAAAACCCCAAAACCCCTTAGTGAGATTTATAAGTGCTTTGATTTGTAGAGTATAGTTGGGGTCTTATTGGGGTTAGTTGAAAAATAAAGCCAATTAGCAAAATGAGAAACAGAAATTAGCGAAATTTAGGGTCTATTTACGATGAGTAATATTTAGATTTACTGCTTAAGCTTAGGCATGGTACAAGTATTATATAAACTAAGTCAAACCAGTAATGAATTATGCAGCTATAGCAAAGCTCCTGCGCAAGAGTGCCTCAACAGTTAGGTATAATTGCTTGTTGGCTGTTTAGCATTATAATTCAGGCACTAGAAAGCATCCTACAAGAAAATAAAAGTTCTCACAGCACCATATTAACTACCTCTGCGACTCGAAGACTTTAAAATATTGGGCACACTTTCCACTAGACTAGCGAGCTGTGATGTTTCATCGCAAGTTTCCTCACATGCGTATCTCTCCATAAACTATAGCCAACATTTATAGAAGAAATGGTATTACTTTCAAGACTGTCAACAGAGTGAAAAGAGTGATTGATTTTACAGTTCCATTTTATAGAAATAATTTAAACTATAAATATGATTAAATGCAGAGGGCTATTGACAATAAAATCAAGTTCATACACGCTGATGAAGCTGTGTTTACCTTCAACACCTTTATTAATAAGTCTTGGTAAAAGAAGTATGATAAAATAGAAGTCTACGATCAGAAAGTAAAGGTTGTAACCCATGCAATTTTAGCAGGTATTAGTGAAGACTCTGACTTAGAAAGTTATGTTATTCATCCTCGCTAAGCTGAGAGATAAATACAATGATTAAGAGATCATTCTGTTTTTTGACAACCTCTCAGTTCATGAGACTAAGGAATCTAAGAAAGATTATGAAGAGTTTGCATACAATGTTCCTAAGCCCTTAATTTAATGGAATAGAATTCTACTGGAGTTAAATAAAGACTCACTACAAGAAACTGCTGCTATATCACCTAATGAATGACTTGCCCATCGATACAGTAGACTTGATTCAAAGTAGCTGCAAGAGAGTAAGAATAGATAAGACAACAGTTTGTGCGAGAGAAGGAAGAATGAAAGTTTATAAATAAGTTTTAGAATAAGCACACATATTAAATTAACACAAAAAGGGATTAGGCATCTCCTTCTTCTCATCTTCTTATGGCTTGCTTGGGCCCATATTTCTTTCTTAGTGCCAGCTCCTGCATCTATGTTAATTTCATCTGCCTTTTAAAATCTTCATAAAGTCTCTTGCTCACTTCATGAATAGTCTATAACTTTCTCTCTCTGTGAACCTTCCCATGCTCATTCATTAGGAATATACCAGTTCCAGGTTTCCCTAAAAGTTATGAATCAAAGCTAACTAGAAAAGAAAGGATGCTTCTTAAGCTCCGCAAGCCAGGTCTCGCTTATTAGTATGCCTTGCTTCTTTTAATCTTCAGGAGAAATAGAGTAGAGTTTCTTGTGAGCTTCTTCAATGATTTCTCTGAGATAACTCTCTCTTAAAGTACCAAGAACACCAAAGAAGAAACTCCTTTCTGGAAATTTGTTAGAGAGCTGTTTCTTGGTAGGAAGATAAACTTCCAACTCTTCATCTTTCATCGCATCATCGTAGAGATTAGTGACTGAAATCTCTGGGAAATTTGGTATTTCTATCAACTTAATTTCATTGTTTTTGAAGGCTTTCTTCTCATCACAGAGCATCGCTCTTAGAAATGAGATTTTTGTACCTTCCATCGTTGGAAGGAATAAACCCATTATAGTATGTAATTAAGTATATGTCACATGCTTACCATGCTAAGTGAGGTATCGATAGAGATCTTCCTTGCTTCTAATTCTTGAGATCATTTCTTAAGCTTCAACCCTCTTTATTGCAGTACTTATAGATTCCATCCTTGGTCCTTCTCATGTTATTGAATTTAAAATTTTAATATAAAGAGTTCTGGATCCTACTGTTAAAAATTTTAGTATTAAATATGGGCATCTAATAGGAGGTCAGCCTGGTAAGGATACGTGGAGAAAGCTGGCAGAAGTTGTAACAAACTTCAGAGATGGAGCTCCATTTTTATCAATATAGTTCCATTAAATTAGTACTAAATTTGTTTAAATTTAATTAATAATGGTACTAATTCCGTTTAATTTTAATTGGCACCAATTTAATAGTACCAAAACCAATTAGTACCTTCTTTTAAACTAATGAGGTTTTAATGGAAAAGTTCCAAAATGGTTCAAAACCTAATTGGTACCAGTACCAACCTGATTATTATCTAAGTTAGCACGAAAATTAAAAATACTAAGCATGAAATTAGTAAAATTATAGTTATAAACTAAGTATAAATTTGAGCTATAACACTTCAATATCAACCATTAATGCTGCAGTGCCAACTCCTATACATAGTTGCTATAACTAGAGAGGTTATTAGAGCTTTTTAATACAAATTTAAATTTGAATTTAAACATGGTGGCTAACTTAAATCATAAAGCAATCTCTCTTTGCAATGGTTAATCATAGCTAAACTTTGGCACCATAAAAAGCAAGAAGTTATTTATATTGAGAAGGAAGTAGAGTAAGAGCTCTTGAGTTTGAAGAAGAGGTCTTCAAAATTGAAGTATTTAACTAGAAGGGGAGAACAGAGATAGGACTTTAAACTAAAATTGAATATGTTGAGGAGCTAAAAGAACAGCAACCAATTGAAAAATAAAAATACTTTGAATGCAATGATTGTTTAAAGTTCATCTCAACTGAGTAGAGCTTGAAGAGGCATATTAAAGAAATACATTCTGGTAAAGCGAGGATTTATTTCAAGCATGATAAGGTGGATGGCAGGTATTAATGCACGACTTGCATGAAGTCTTACACTCACTCAGCTAAGGTTAAAAGACACATGCAAAACCATCATTTAAGCGAGTTTTTAATGTAAGATTAAGAGACTTAAAAAC